>CM044960.1:37276006-37467927 GCA_024516035.1 Bactericera cockerelli | reverse complement strand
GGAAGAAGATTAAAAAGGAAAGAATCTGAGGGTACAAAAGAATCAATACCCGTATAAATCCTTCCAACACCGTGACATTACACATGGACACGAAAATTAATGTAAATATGAGGAAATAAAAACAAGAGCACCTAAAAATTAGAAGAAACCTACTGGCTTGACCAGTTGTTGATATTTTAGGGTTCAAAAACATTTTTGTATTCAAAGTCTCAAAAATGAGCTTGCTGTTTGTCCAAGACGAGCTGGAATTTTATTTCAATTGCGAACCAAGCCATTTATTTTAAGTTCTAGAGTTAGCCATGCTGCTACTTCAACAGCCACAGTAACTTTGTTAGAGATAGGTTATGTTCTAGCTTGATCGATAAGGCGGCAGACTTGTAATCTGGAGGGTTCAGCGTTGATTTAGTAGTTGTGATAATAATCACCAAAGTGAATAACACAAATATGATAACCTTTAACTATTTTAAAAGATCAACATCTCAAATCACTCTTTGAAAGCTTCTTCTTCTCAAAGTAGGTTTATCTTACCTTCTCTTACCAGATCTGAAATTTTCGTAACTCTAATTATGCTACGACACTATCGACAGTAATTAATATAAATTTGAGGAAAGATATCAATCTAAAGCTTCGCAAAATTCCATTTCAGCTGGAATCAACGAGAAATTCTTGTTTAACTTCTTCAGCTCTTTTCGGCAAATTCCTGGCACGAGAACTAGGAGAAGACTTGCGGCAATTAAGATCATGTGTAATTACCTTGGCGAGTGTAATCGCTGTTGGATTTTGACAACCAATTCCTCAACCGGGTCTGTCTTGGTCGGGTCAGGATTCCAGTGCTCTACTTTACGGTTATAGATGGTCGAAGTTCTTTGAGAAGCCGCCACATTATGAACCAGTGGTGGTTTGTGGTTTTCCCCGTTGTTCTGGAATTATTGTGTCACCTTTTCTCTTCTAAAAGCTCATTTTGTGTGTACAACTGTACATTGACGTTGTTTTGATTTACCTACTCAAAGATTTTTTGATTCACAATTTTATTGTTTGTTGAACAACATATTGTAAATTTTCATGTAAATTTTCATGTAATTGTATCATAAATGATGCGTTTGAAAATAATTTAAAAAAAATCTTATAAGCACTACATGAACAACATCTTATAGGTAAAATACTTCTTCCAAGTTTTCAGCATTACCTCTCTGTATAGCGATTGCAATGCGCTGGATTGTCTCATCAAAATATTAAAATATGTATTTGATAATAATGATATGAGTCATGAGATTCATGAGTTGAATTGAAACTGCCATTAAAATCATTAAAAGTCTATAAAGTCAAGTCAAGTTTTTACTATCGTGATGATGGATATTGTCTAGTCTAGATGACGAACAACTCATGAAGTTTCATATCGTTATTATTAAGTAATTTGATAAAATGTCCAAAATTTGAGCTGAAAAATTTAAGGCCTTGCTGAAAAAACGAGCTATCCGCAAAATTCAATGGCTTGTGTTATTTGAAGAAAAAAAATATGAATCATATGGATTGGATTCGTGCGTGGTCATAGTTAATCTTAGTACCTTGATTTTTAAAAAATTGAAGCAAGAATTTCTGAAACGTTCTTTTCGATTCCCCAACAATTTTGAAAAATGCAGAGAGCTCGTTTTTTGAGCGAGGCCTTCAATTTAAGCTATACTGTACTTATCTTTGCTCATGAAAATACAACTTACGTATCTTCAACGTTTAACTAAAGTTTATGAACATCAATTTCAAGCCTGCGATTCGTGTGTTTGAATTACCACAAATTCTATCTCTTTCAAACCGAAGTAATCAACAAAAATTAGTGTCTTAAGTTCAACTTACAAGAATTAAATTTCAAAATTCGGTGATGTTAGGACAAAGTAATTATTGTGAAATACCTTGAAGTTCTTGAGGTTAAATAACGGTGGACAACGCAAGAGTACAATTGTACAAACTATTATAATCAAATCTAGGTATGCAGTAAGTAGGATTTATGTCTTGTTTCAGTAACATTTTCTCAAGGTTAAGAGTTGGAGGATATTTTATTTACCGGTGCTACCTTGTGTTCTGAAACGTTGTTTAAAAAGAAAAAAGATCATTGAAAGACACTGGACTTTTATTCTTTCTAATCAGCTTTCCAATTCGCCTCTGATAACACAAAGAGGCGTAAACCACAATTTTTTGAAATCGGTTTTATTGCTTGGATTGATCTACTTGTGCTATATTTTGTTCTCACAAATAGACGTAATCTAATTATAATCCAAAGAAAAGATACAACAAAAATTGAAATCAGGCGTATCCTTCATTTTCTCTTTTTCAGACAAATCAAATAGGCGTTAATCGATAGTCACAGTTAAATAATCAAATTTGGCAACAGAAAAAGTTTGTATGGTCATTCACGGGTACAGGTTAGTGATGATTTTCCTACCGTGAACAGAAAATATATGCACAAGAAAACTCATTTTGGCTCTCCTGTAAAATTTCGAAAATGTTGTTTACGCCTCTTTGTGTTATCAGAGGCGAATTATACTCGTACTGGATCCTTAAAATATTCCTGATTCTGTTTTTTTTTTTTTTTTGTTTAATGAATATTTACTTAAAGAGAGGTCAGTAACATTTAGAGTCCTTGCCCCTTGATTCTGTTATTTTTCAAATAAAGGGAGGGACCCATTAACACCAGTCTTACGAGTCCTATTAACATTACTCTTATGAGTTTTATGTGAGATAACAGTAGTGCCGAATTTTGGCCCTAAACGATGTACGGCACTGCCTGATATGTAAAGTAGGGTTATGAAAAATAATTATAAGGCGATGCCTCGTGAGCCTAACAACTTAAGGTACCCAAAGCGTAAATTTTACATAATGTTGTATATTATATGTGTATTGGAGAGCAGATAGCTTTTCCAATAGTCCAACTATAAAGGATTAAAATTAGCTTACGGTTGTCGTTCGTCAATCTTCCTTGGTCTCACGCCTGGCGAAGAAACGGCTGGCGGAGAGATGATACGATGAGATGTGTGCTGGTCAAGATGTGATTTGGTAAGCGCGATGTGATCTAACAATTTGTCAGGCGTGAGATTTTTCCGTAGAGGTGGGGACAACAAATTGCTCACGCATTCGCTCATGGAGGTAAATTCAGTGGTCATTCAGTTTATTAAAAGTGAAGCCCTAACAAGAATTACAGTCACGTCCACATCGAAGACTTGAACCACAATCAACATCTCAGTCCACTTTCTTCTACTTATCCTCGCGAAAAGAATAAGAATCAAAATATCTAGAATTCAGGCTCTCTCTCTACCAAGACAAAGTATATTGTGGTACCTATCTCTTTGAATTTCGCTACCTAAACGGTTTCGAAAATGGCCCGAAGCTGATTTCGGTTTGGTAGAATATTGGATTTGCAATTCAGGAAGGTCACGATCTCACCAAGACTGATCCACGTTCGCTATCTCTGTCGATCTAAATTTATTGAAAAATGATATGATCGGGATTGATCGATAGCTATGATTTATGTTTGGGCAGTAATTTTATTATTCTGGGCTTACTGGGTTTTTTTTCTTTTTATTTTGGCATCACTTGTTTGAAATTTGACTGCTATGATTTATGTTTGGGCAGTATAATTTTTATTCTGGGCTTACTTGTCGTACTGGGTTTTTTACTTTCCTTATCCTATAATAAGGAAAGTATTGTATTCGTCGAAAATTTGACCTACCCAGCTTTTCACATTTCTGGACGAATCATAGCCTCAGGATACCAAAAAAGTGGTTTTCAGCCATTGGTCCGTGCGTCTGTCTGTGTGTGTGTCTGTGTGTGTGTGAACAGGATATCTCAAGAACGGTAAGAGCTAGAGACTTGAAATTTGGTATGGTAATTAATTTTATACACCAGACAAACCATGAAACTTTTGGTTGAAATCGGACGCATTCTGCGGCCGCAGGGCCGCAAATATTGGCCGCAAGCACGGCTTCTTTGAATTGGTTAAAGATACAAAAAAAGTTAGAGAATAACATATTCTCAGATTAAAAAAATAATAGGGGTTCACTCTGATCATTTTTTTGATATCTTTAACTTTTTGGAAACCGGCCCCAATTTACCGGTATTGTAGGGGGACCCGATTGGACTAACTTTTTTATTATTCATCCTAGATGGGGGTTGTGACATATCAAATTAAATAATTTTGAAGTGCTGATCACGAATT
Organism: Bactericera cockerelli; assembly: GCA_024516035.1. Lineage (NCBI taxonomy): Eukaryota > Metazoa > Arthropoda > Insecta > Hemiptera > Triozidae > Bactericera > Bactericera cockerelli. The sequence goes on along the minus strand of CM044960.1, from coordinate 37,463,723 downwards.
TGGCATTGATTTTTAGTTATCTGTTACCGTTCAGTCACCAGTGGCGGAATTCGACTCCTTTTTGGGAGATAAGGAAAGTCGTGTGATGTTTACACCAGATTTTTTATTTTTATTTTGGCATCACTTGTTTGAAGTCGGACTGTATAAAGTTTAACGTTATCAGTCTCCCCAAGGTACATGCGTAGCGTGTATGTTTGGCGATATATACATTAGAGAGATACAGTTTTATTTTCTCTGCCCACATATTTGAAGGTTGCAAAAGTACACAGCATATCTATTAATACTACACAGTACATTTTTTATATATATATTTTTTTTCTTTTTTAGAAATATTGATGTGATGACAAAGTTTCTATCTGAGAAGTTATGTGATAACACTATCAAATTTTATGGTAGTTTGGATGACCACAATATCTGACTATTTCCTGACCTGCTGTCAGAATTAGAATTAACATTGGAACTGATATTAGTTTCCTAGGCACCACTCCTTAGGACTGACCGACAAGTAGACGGACAGACCATTTTAATAACAAAACAGTGCCGGAGAGCACAGAAGAAACTGACGGTTTAATTTGAATATTTTGACAGTACCTCTTTGGTCGATCGTACAGTACCGATCATGGGAACACCGCAAACTTTTTGCCAAATTTTGTTCACAAAATCTCAAGCTGAACTGAAAACCATAAAGTTTACCATTAAAATATTTGACTCTACCTTTTTGATCGACAACGATTTTTTCAATGAAACTGTCACAGTGATCCGATATCCAGATGACACGCTAAGATAAAGTGAATGATGTGTCGCTGAATCGCAACGATTTATCGTAATGTCTCGACAGGAGTGAATAAATCATTCGATTAATTAAACCATGTATCGTAATGAGTGAGCCATGCTTTGGGTTGGACTAAGATCAGGCTACGATAAGAACGATCAATTGATTGATATAGATCATCGTATCCTACTATCTTGAGTAAAGCGCTCAATTTAAGTCCTAAATAGCCCATTTACATGCTTCTGCCGAGGTTCTACTGTTATTCAAATGAGACGGTTTCGCTGGAATGAGCTGACTGAGTACAAATCCTATGTTAAGTGGTGGTCACTCAAGTCATCTTATAAATCATCACAATTAGTCACTTTTTAGACGTATGAATACGTTTTCGACCTCGTAAATTAAGTGAGAGTTGAAACAAAACAAAATGGGCCTCTGTGGCTTCTGAGACCGTTTTGAAATCTGCTTCTGAAAGAATTTTTGATATTGGAACGGTGTTTCAGTGTCTGGTTGGACTCTCGCAGTGGAACAGGTTCATTTTTTATTTCATTATTATTATTATTCTATACTGCGTTTACACTTGTTAAGCGGTTAAGCATTAACAAGCAATAACTAACGCATTCTTTCATAAAACATTATGGAAAAGGTCGGGTTTGTCGTCTAGGTCATTGTATGCTTTCATGGCTGTAATAATTGGTGACTTTAATAAGCGGTGTAAGCTATATGTTGGACAGCTGAAGAGTTTCTTTGGGTCCATTCTAAGTCTAGGGTCAGGTATTTTGAAATCTATTTATAATATTATGTATGGACTGTCGATTCTGTTAAGTAGGGTGATCTTGAGCGGCTTGAGTTACTTATAGAACTAGGATTTTTCTTCTTAGAACAAGAATAATTAATTGATAAAATTTATACTGCCTGATTGTAAAGATTTTGTTTGGAGTTTCTTAATTCCAGCGGTTATTTGGTGTGATTATTCTGTGGTCAAACTCTCAAATATAAAAGGAAAAATGTGCTAAGTTGGACCGAATTCTGATTAACTTTTTTGATCCTCTCTCCCATAAATTTCAAAAATAAATACGATACATATAATCAATAGATGAGATTTTATGGTTTAATATACATATTATTACATAACTATATAACTTCTAATGCGACTCTGAGAATGTAACTTCAGCCTTATAAGGAAATAAGACATTCGCTATCAAAGGAAAAAGGATGCTGTTCTGAAATAAGTTGAAGCATCGAAAGCTTCTGGAATGAGGACTACATTACGCCGTAAAAAGCTCATCTACCTAATATATGAAGCAGAAAGATGGAGAAGTTTATACATCATTATCATTATGAAAATAAACATCAATATAAAGTTCAGAAACTTTTAGTTCACTTGCAAAGTTCCTAGCTTTTAACGAAAATAAGAAATTCAAATTTCCTGTAATTGCTTGATATTATTCGAATATTTCGAGTGTGACATTTTTATACTCTTGAAATAGCGTCTTACGTATGGGAAGTTCCAATTGATTTGCATTTAAAGTAGTCCCAAATTTATTCTTTTCACCATGTCTGAACTGCTACCTTTGTAATTTATTGTTATTTGTACACATTTACATACATTACTTTGAATTTCTTTCTTTTTATGTTTCAGATTCGATCAAAGAAAGTCTGGCTGATGTGAATTCAGTTTGATGGATATGATAGAAATTCAATTAGGTATAGTACGGATATAAAAAAAGAAGAAAATAAATCCTACTTTTATTATAAAAAAATAAATCATTTTGAAATGATAGAAATTAAATTCCATTGGTACGAAAGAAAATTAGTTCTAATTATCTGAATTTTATTCAATTTGTATGACGAAAATTTTATTCTATTACTGTCACAGCTGACATTAATGGATTTATAGTAAGTAAGTGAGTACATATTTAGTTTCCTAATAAAAAAGGGGAACAGGCACATGAGCAAATCACTAAAGCACGGGACGTTTTTGAAAATCATTTTTGTTAATCTAGTATCACAAGATAGTTGGTGTTCACGCTTGACTTTTGAGCTTCTTGATATTGATAATTTATTGATTAGGTATTTAAAATTTCTAAAAATTACATCTATATAGCACCTTCTTTAGTAACCTTTAAGTTCGGGAGCACTCGAGAAAAAAAATTAACTAACTACGTTTTGTACAGTTATAATTTTAATTGTAACTCAACGTTACAAATATTAATGAAATTTTCTTATAGAAAATGCTATTCATGATGACGATCTTAACATCGCTCTAAACGAACTGCGTCACTCCAAAACCATGGATTTGACCAATGACTAACCGAACCTCGTGAACCTAGTATATGTCATTCATATATCTGTCAGTTATGTGAGGATAACAGAGTGCTGTTAGGAGAAACTAACCCAAACTGGACAATCCCTCGCAACGAGCCTCGGAAGACCATCAACGCCGGCGTTTGGAGATGAAGAAAACTGGCTGCCTAGTTTTCCTCTGTCTCATTGCCGTGACGTCATCTTTGCCGTCGTCGTTCAAACCGTTGCCGTCGTCTACCGAAGAAATGTTGGCAAAGCCCGTGCCATGTGTGAGAAGTTGCCACTGTGATCGCGACAGCGAGGTGTCGTGTCGGAATGCTGGCTTCACATCGGTGCCGGAGGGATTGCCGTCCACTGTTATGAAACTGTGAGTCACGTGTCTTATTTTGCATGTCATTGTGTTTTTTTTCCGATAGCCCTCTGTTTATTTTTCTGTTTATAAAAGAAGCTTATATTATAAATTAAATTAAATTGATTAAGCATTTAAACCTCTTGGTGTCGCACTCCTGATTTTTGATTTCTCCATAACTTCCTTTCAAAACACTTTGGACTCCGTTTTCGTCGTAAAAGAATACCTAGAATAACTCTCGGAATAAACATATTCAAAGGTATCTCCATATCAGTAAAAGGTAGTATGCTGAGTATGCACACCTCATTTTTTCCCTTTTGACTTGTCCCCATCTTCTGAAAATATATACGAGAAGATCTAAAGCTAAAACAACTTTACTTTGTTTGCAATGATGATTAAAAATGAAGTTTCTCACGGCAAAAGTACAGTCATCTCTATGAAAAAAATAATGAAAAGATTACTTTGCCTGATCTTGATTAATTCCCTTGATTAATGACTATTTACATTCTAATGATTCCTAAGCTAGACATCATTTCAGACAGTCCGTATTATTAATTTTATTAAATGCAAAGGAGTATTAGTCGGATACTATGCTTGAATGATTAAAACAGCAACAATACTGAAGAAAATTTACATAGTACATATATGACTGATTAAGTTCACATGAAACATCAGGACTTAAAATTGTACTTATTATCGTAAGATATAAGCCAGAATATCCGAGATAATCCTTGGATTATCTCGGATAGTACGACTTAACCTAAGATTGCCGAAGAGCAGAAGTTCCCAAGATTTAGCTTCGTTTCAGCCTCCACCAGCCCTGCTGGGTTCTGCTATGTAAATGGCGTTTCCAACCTTCTCACTCCTTTTTCCATTCCATTCTCAACTCTTATTTATTTTTCGCATTTTGTTTTATTGCATTTTTTATTGTTTGTTTCTCCCTAATTTTTTTCTTCTCTTCTTGTTTACTGCTCTTTTATTTTGATGACATTATATTGTGTGTTTTTTATTCGCTCTATCCGTTTTACACTCTCCCCTGTCGCGTCAACATTGTTTGTCGAGGCTTGAGTTGTTTCGCAGAACTCTCTGCATGCTTTTTAATGGTCCCCTATCTTTTGTCCTTTGGACTTTTCCTTTCACATGACGGCCTTTGACATTTGCGTTTATTTGGCTCTACATCCTTCCGCTTGAGATAGGACCTTTTCATGATTTCCTTTTCTTTCTTAGCATTTTATTTCAGATTACTCCGAATGTTTGTTGTGATTACTGTAAATAATGTAAAAATGGGCTAGAGGCCAAGTTGTTTAGTTAGAAGCTAGCACTATTAGTTTTGTCTCTTTGGATTACGTGATGTGTGCGTACTGTGCGTGTATAATTCTCACACTAGGGATTTTCATATGTAGGTATTTGTACCTTATTCACGGACATGGAAAAATCACTGGAGGAATGATTCTTCCCCGGTTGTATCCTGTTTTTCTTCTTTCTCGGTACATTCTTTTTGATTTAAATTACAGGTTTTTTGGTGACTTGACATTATTCTTCTCTCAATTTCGTTATGATAGGTAACTTAAAAAATCTCAGTAAGGAAATGAAAAAAGAAAGACTCTTTCTTTGCTGACATCCTTCTGAAAAGAATTCTCATAAGAATAATTCCACTACAAAAAATTTCGTGACTGAAAAAAGTTTCCAGCATAATTTTACGCATTTTCGGAGAAAAATAAAGTGAGGGAAACAATTTTCGCCTGTCTTCCGCAAGACAATAAAATAATAATTTTGATTCAATTGAGGAAAGTTATTTTCACACCTTCTTCGCCTTATCACGTGCCAAGTTTATTCGTTTTTCTTCACCTCATAAGTGAGATATTTCGGATTTTATATTCCTGGGAAGAAAATGATTTTCCCGGTAAAATGTCGTGGATATTGTGGAACAGCTTCTCGTTTTCATCTGACTTTCAGAATAGAAGAATGTGATGTGTGTGACTTAGGAATATTTATTTATTACAAGTTAAAAATCTCGTCCATAGTTAGGGACTTGGGCATTGTACCCATGGAAGAACCCGCGTTTCCTCTCTGGATGTCCAGGCTGATCTTCTGCATGAGCCAACTGCGGGCTCTAGGTTTTACTGTTATAGCAGTTATTTTTGTACCAAGAATCTTCACTAATTTAATTGCTTCTTTGCACCATGGTCCCATTGTTTCCACAGCAAAAGGCACGAATACATGTATGAAGATGTTCTTTTAGTCAACAATGTCGTAATTCCTGTAGTTTCTATCTACAGTAGCAATATGTAATGTAGTATGAGTTTAGAAGTTATCATATTTGTTTTAATCACTTTCGTGATATCAAAACTACTCAAACTCGCTATATAAAACTACTCTGAAACCGGGACTTGAACCAACGACCTCCAGGCTACAAGTCCGCCGCCTTATCGATCAAGCTACTGAGGTCGGTACAATATGTAATGTATTTTGAATTGAAGCAAGGTTCAAAATCATTTTACTGAATAGAATATGGAGCGGAATTGTGTCAAATTTCACTTTCAGAAGTCGTGCTCCAATAATCAATTATTTTGTTCGCTGTATGATTCAATAATACAGCCTCAGTGTAATTCCTAGACGAATGTATGTAACTTGTATCGGTGATACAGTGGTATGAGCTATGAGGAGCTTAGAGTTGGCACATTTTCAACTGACCCCCTAGGTCTTATTCTTACGTATGGAGATTTACAGGTATTTACGAATAACTAACAATTATCTAATTTCTGATTTACATGGACTTTCAAGTCCTCTTAAGTAGTTTTGAACATTCTTTAAGATACAATTTCGGTAAGTTATTTTGAGCCCGAGACTAAAGAGTGGCCGAAAAGAAAGAATTATTGCCGAAAATTAGAGCTATCAGCATATTTTCCATTTGAATATTAACACATCATTAGTTATTTCGCATCAAACAGTGGCGCATGTATTTGAATTATTTTTAGATTCAGTGAAATTCTTTTCATTTGAAGATTCTTTCAGCTCTCGGTGATCAGTTATTCGTAGGTTGTTGTTGGTTTCTACCAGGTTGTTGGAGGAACTCATATATTCCTACTAGCCCTACTCCTAGTCCTTACAGATATACCAGATATATACCAACCCCCCTGCTATTCCTTACAGCTAAACCAGACACAAACCAATTAATTGCGATTTAATGTAGCTAGATTTGTATCTAGCTTGACACATACCAAAGCTAAACCAGATACCTATACTAATTTCGAAACATTTTTTTATTTTCTTTGTTTTCCATGTATGTTGAATGAACATTATTAATTATTCTTCTTCTGGTGTCTTCTCGAACCAAATATTTGCAACATATCTGGTAATGATTAATTATTTTTTTTAAATAAATATTTATAATAATTTTTATCATACCAGTTCCTTATTATTTTGATTTATCGTGAATGAGCTTTGTGAGACTCTGTATAAAATGTGTCTTATCTGACCTAAAAAACATCTCTGTTCTCTTTAGGTCACCGTGGAGTTAGACTTCTGATTCTAATTCCTACTTCATATTTGAGTCTGGCAACAAGGACGAGCTCTAGTTTGGTAATTCTCAAATACAATGGACAGTTTGGTCACCACATTAATTTGCATAATCTTTCCTAATGTGGCCACCAAATTGAAATCTACGGAAATATTATTGTGATACATAGGTTTTGTTGGGTGGAAGAGATTGCCACAGGCAATAACCCCGCCCTTTAGGTAGGCCATTAGATTTATTCTCTTTTTTGTTCTTGTTTCATTGTTCAATCTATATATGTATTTTTACTTTATAAAATCATTGTATTGTACTGTATATATTTTACTTTGTCTTACTTAATAAAGAATAATAATATTAATAATAATACCTTTATTAAGTAGTTACCTAGTCATTTTTGTTCCAGTTTTGTAGATAGATATCTCTTTGATATCCTTTGTTGTGGGTGCTGGTCTTAATTTTCTTTGGGCAATGTGATAGAGGAAAGCAGGGTTGAAATCCCTCTTATTCCTCTGGATATAAAGGATCCAGGTTTTAGAGTATTTGGATATTTCTCCTTAGAGGTTAGAGGGGTCTTTTTTTTATTTCCGTTTTTCATTTGCAATATCTTTCTCTCGTATTTTTCTCTCTGTTCTTTTTAAACATTTGTTACTCATCTCTCTATTAATTTATTCGCACTTTATTTTTTTTACAAAACAATCAACAATAAATTAATAACAACATTTTTTTTAACTTAAAATTTGTATAAAGAAATATAGAGCATTACTAATTTTTATTTACAATTGTTTTGTAATCCGGGGCGAAATTAATGCCCTAGGCATTCTCTGCGACTTTATCTATCTTTCTTTTGAAGAAATGGGCGGTTAAATACTCGGCCTGGTTTTTTTTTTGTTAATTATTTTTTTAGTATCCCCTCTCTCTCAATCCCTCCTCTATCTCTCCCGTTTTCTCTCTTACTCCCCATACTCCCCGTTCTCTCTCTATCTCTCCGTTTTCTCTCTTACTCCCCATTATGTATGTAAACTCTCAAGTCTCTGTCTCTCTCATCCATATTTCATATTCCATCATCATGATTCATTTCGCAAATATTTCACTCGTCAAGTTTAATGTTCCGCTGCAATAATGCACCGGGGTCTGTTCAGGCCTGTATACATGGGTGAGGGTCACAGGTACAGTGCTCTAGGGTGCTTTACATTTTTTCATCTATCTGCGTACATTTTTTGGTTGCTGACCCGGAGGTTGCGGGTTCGAGGATCGACCGGAGCGGAAAATTCTGACCGAGATTTTTTCGTTTCCAGAATGGCATAGATGGAAAGGTAAAGTGCCCTGAAGTAATGCGAAAGCGGTTCCGGGCCACATCTACCTTTTAACAAAAAAATCAAAATAATATCTATGTGAAACACTGTTAAAGTGTAGTTGAAAAAAACTATGAAACAGGATTAAGCCAGACACGCCTTTAAATCAAAGTATCAACCAATCACAGTGCACTATAGCCCGAGTTGAGGAACAGTCTGGCTTATCTTAACTTTAATCCTGTTTATGATTCGGCTCTAAGGCCTGAATTATGAAACAGGAATGGATTAATTAATTCTACACTATGCCTTAACAAGGCATCTGGTGGGAATTTCAACTAATTATAGTGCTTTTTTTTTTAAAGATGAGGGTTTCACAGCCCTTTTATTGCGTAGCCATGAAACTGCAGCTAAACTTGCTGTAGCTTGAACGTCCCGTAGTATGCCTCCTCTCTGATGGACGAGAAGTGACACAATACTTCCCATTTAGTTGCTGGGTCAAAGCGGACCGGAAGGTATACAAACAACTGTAACCAAATTAAGAATACAATTTTTTGTCGGCACGGGGCATCGAACCCGGAACCTTCCGCATGGCAAGCGAGTGCTCAACCACTGAGCTAATCGCGCGCTCAAAATTTACACCAGCTGTTAAGTGATATAGTGACTTGATATTTAGGGTGAAATTCATAGACACAATTCTATATAACAAGTCATTGCTAAGCCTTGGTTTTCCCTATCTTACACAGAATACACAGTACGCAATCCGTGATTTAGCGCCAAAGAAGTATTACAAAAACGATTATTAATTCCGCCCTTAATCTGGCTCTGTCCCGGTAGCTCAGTGGTAAAGGCGGCACTCTGTGAATCCAGAGTTTTCAGAGGTCGCGAGTTCGAAACCCAGCCGGGACATGCCAAGTTATCCTCCCATTTGGGATTTTTTACCACATAATAATATGTCTTGGGCTTACTGTCCTTGAAAATAATGGGACTTTAATAGTCCTTATCGGGCAGTATAAATAAGGTGATATTAATATTATTATTAATCTTGTTTCATAATTTGGCCCTAAGTCTCATTGGACCCCGCCCCTGCCCCTAATGCACCGGGTCACTTTTCTCTCACATTAGACGTGGCTGTTGCGTCTTCCTCAGTTGCATCACGGGCATAACCAGCGCTGATTTATGATGGCCAGCGCACCAGGAGGTTGCAGCATTGTTTTATTATTGCAACAATAATTATCATAAACATGTATGTCTATCTGTCATCGTGGTTGAGAGTCTTCTAATGATCCTCTTTTCTCTTTCTCTCTGTCTTCGTCTGTCTTTATATCCCTTCCTCTCTCTCTTTTTCTTCTTTGGAGTAGGTATAGATCAGGGTTGTCCAATCCGCGGCCCACTCAGCGAATATTCACATCAAGGGGATAACATAAGTCAAGTAGTGAAAAATAATTTACCACACGTTACCGCAAAAACTTATTTCGCCAATTCTACTTTCTAGCCTTCTCCTTGTGAATCTCCAATTTCAACATCGGAGCAATTGGTGTGACATCGGAGGAATTGGGGTCCGCCCAAATAATACTTTCTTGTCAACACATGTTTTTTTTTTTTTTTTTTTTTTTTTTTTTACTGAAAAACAATTCCGATGCAATTGTTAGAGAAGATATCGGGGAAAGGGGTAATATTAGTTTATGTTTTAACAGTATACTATTTTACACTTACAATTCCCTCCCCTCCTCCATATGACCCCTTTTTCCGGCCCTCAAACTTTCTAGATCGACCCCTTGCGGTGGTACGAAAGTTGGACAACCCTGGTATAGATAATATACAGGGTGTTATTTTAGATTGATGTTTCTTACGTGTCAAACTGCATCATCACCTTAAAATTGATCGCGATACCACGAGACTATCCCAAGACCAAAAAAGTGAAAACAAAAAAGAGATAAACGGGAAAAAGTTGCTGTGATTGTGTGAATAATCTGAGACAAAGAAAACAACATCCGGGAAAGCTATTTGGCAATCATTGAAAATATGCTAATCAAAACAAAAACAAAAAACCTCGAAACATAAAACCAAAACCTCTTAAACAACATCAAAAATGGAACCACCCTCTAATCCTTTATTACATTTACGAAACAATTTTTGAGTAAATATCGGTCCAACGCAAACAGTATTATCTCAACTAATGCATCTGATACGTTCTTGTTATTCTTTCTGTGGGGAAAAGAAACGCTTCTACAATATCCACGAGCAGATGGAATGCCAGATTGAAAACAAAGATTTATGGAACAAAAATTAACGAAGAGAATGACGTATTTTTCTTCTCAATGAAATAATTACCCGGATTATTATTATTATCAAGATATTCACTTTATTTATTTATAAAGGTAAGTACATTACATGGGATTCATGAAAGCAACACATACATTTTTTAACAATAAATTGACAATAAATTATCTTTCAATGTTGGTCTTCTCGTGAGAGGAGATGTTAGGATGTTCTCACTCTAGTGCTTTTTTATTTTTATTATTATTATTGTTGCTGACTTCCGCGGATCAGGAGAAATTCGGCACCCTAAGTTAACCACGGGAGAGCCATGGGACAACATGCCTGAAGTAATGTTCACCAAACGTTTCCGAGTATGTTGTCTCTAAAACGATGAGGTGGTTTTTTTAGTGGGTAACTTGGAACGTCCGAAGCTTGTCTATCCATCCTACTTGTATTGTAGTTACTTAAATAAATTTTAGAACTTTTTAAACAATGTGATAAATGTATTTAAACATAAAACAGCTCTTCGAAACGCAAGCCATCAGGAATAGTGCCCATAATGCTCACAGCATTTCCTCATCGAATGGCGATTGATATTGTTTCCATGAAGCTTTTGGAACGTTGATCGCCATTCAAACGAGATGGTTTATCGCCAATCTTCTTTACGAAATGCTGTGTTTCCAGTGATGTTGTCAGGACCCCGGAGTTTCAACAGCGAAGGCTAAAAAGATGTTGCTAATCTTGATAGATTGATATTTAGCATGGTTTTTCTTTGCTGCATTCTCTGATGCAAATCCTGAACCTGTATTGTCGTTGATGTTGGAATGAGCTTAAATAAATTGAAATCTTAAACACTTGTACTCCCAGAAATATCTAACAGGGTTTTCTTTCAATATAAAAGTCCACGTAATTCCTTATGCACTAAATTCACTACTGTTTGCATTAGGAACAACATTTATGAACCTCTTTAATGTTTGCACACCTTAATAATTAAAAAAAATATTAACCTCAAAAATCTATTGAAAACTGGTATTCATGGGTACTATTATAATTTATTGTTCTATCATCAGGGTAACAGGGTCCCAGAAAAGTGCACCGGATTCCCTGAACCTTATCTGGCATGCACATGCATTTACTGATCTAAACGACTGATCTAAACACAAAAATGTGTTGGCATTAACATTTTTGTGTCTATAGTCAATGAGAAACGTGATGTCACACTTACTCAAACCCGCTTTACTAAATTTATTATCCGTACTCGGGATTTGAACCACCGACCTCCAGGTAACGAGTCCGCCGCCTTATCGATCCAGCTTCTGGAAGTCCGTTACCAATCTAGATGCTGACACACATATGAGACACCTTCATGTGCCTATGAAGTCACAAAACGCCAGCGTTCATACGAAATGGCTTCGACAAAACGAAATGACGAAATAAACATTATTATTATAATAATAATAATAATAAACGTACATGTTCAGAGTTTTTACAAGCAGTAAATAGTTTTAGGAATATAATTTACATGGCGAAATAACATAAAACGGTAATAATTTCAACAGCGAATTTATCAAAGCATTATATGTTATGCCCCCCCCCCTCCTCCCGACGGACACGAAGAAAAAAGTGGCAATTTTTCGTTCAGAATCTTGAAACTGTGTTATGTTTGTGAAATTAAAATATATACGGTGTGGGTGTTATTCCCACTTTACTCGTAAATATTGTGGCTTCTTTATGAATGGCAAGACTTGCGAGGACTTCAGATGACAAAAACGAATTTTGTATGTACCTTTTTTTGCTGCGTACGGTTGCTGGTACTACTCCGGGTGAATGGATAGTAAAATCTGCGTCGTGATCAGGACTTTAAATGAAATAGAATTGTTGGCGCTGGGAAAGTGATCCAGACGTAAAAATGTGCCAAAACCAACCAACCAACTTTAACCATGAGGTTGAACAATGCCGACCCCAAGTAGGTTCGGGAAAGGGTAAATTGAAAGAAGATGTGCTGTTTTTGTTAGGGCTGATTCTTTCAGATGATTCTTCAGAGGTTTTTCCGAAACATCTGCTAATTTTCTTAGGTATTTAAATAATAATAATAACACTATTTAACCCTTTGACGCCGGAATTAATTTGGCCGGGGGAAAAAAAATCGCAACCAACTTTTCTTTCATCCTGATGGTTTTCTAAGACTTTTGGCGTTGGTTTCAGCTTTCTAGCTTTTACCGGTAAAAAGTTATGAATCCGTGTCGAAAACGACACACCGGGCTTTAAAGGAACAAGAATGTAGAAATTTATTACAATTTTCTTTAAAACTATATGTTAATAAGCATATTAGCTACCTTTATTAATTTTTTCATTTTTTCATCGTAAAATAATCGACCAGGAAACACAAGAAATAACTTGCCAAAGTCTGCAAAACTCCATGCGATGATGCACTCTCGAAATCTCAGCAACAAATGAAAATTTAGAAATGTAAACAAAACAATACAAAAATCGCGCTGGATAGATTTGAAGATAAGAAGTCAAGGAACTGTTTCACACTGAAACGATAATGATACTGTATTCTAGTGAATAATTATTGAATGTCAAAGTACCTGTGTCGAAAACGACACGCTCGGCGTCAAAGGGTTAAGTAGTTAATGAAAGGTAACCAGGCAAGGTTACAAAGCATTTTCTACCACCTGACCCTTAGAGTCTTAAATCCATGGGAAAAAAAAGCATTCCATCTATAGATAGAATAAAAGCATTAAGACTTCAGTTATATCTTTGTTTAATATGAACATATTTATTGTTATTGTCATGTTAGATTTTCATTTTGGAGTTAGTGAATTTTAAACTTACACTCTGCGAAGATGTTATACACACGCGCTAGACTTGTGATGTAAAGAATCTATCACATGTATTTGTGGATAATTTCCCAAAAACATTATGTATTTTGGTATAATATCCCTGCGATATTATACCAAAAAACATAATGAGACTGAGGGTTAGGTGATTACCTTCCACTAGCCTGGTGATTACCTTCCACTAAAGAGTATTATTATTATTATAAGATGAAATTGTTGGTTACCATTGCCAAATTCAAAGGTTGATTCACACTGCCTACAATTTTAAACAATATGGTTAAAAGTACCTACCTACTGGTTCATTTTGAGCTAAAAAAAGTACATAGCTGTTTCACAACTTTTTGATCGAACTTATAAGTTTATCTACATTTTTTTCTCTTAGACCTTGAGTTATTCGGTCAGTTTTTTACAAGTAGCCCTGTTAGGCCAAGTACTCTGAGTACGCAATACGTAAAGAGAAAGAGGCACTCACGTTGTAGTGAAAAGCAGACTAATTGTTCATTCATTAAAGTCCATTCCCTAAAGAAACTTGTCAAAATGTCAGTCTAGATTTCAATTGAATTAAAGTGAATATTATTATCTAAAAATAAAAAAAATAATTGAAAAATGTCTGTTCGTTGGCAAACAAGTCGACATTTTGTAAATTGTCACACAAGATTTTTAACCCTCTGTTGTGATGGTTTTCTAATTTGATGCAGATTTTTGACGGAACTGACTACGATCAAACAGACAGACAAATAAAAGCCAAATCGTCCAGTGTGCAAGTGAAAACAGAACCTCATTTTGTGCGTTCAATTATTGGTATGGTTTTCTGGGTTATGGAAGAAGTCTAAGAATCTAAGAAGATAAGACTCCGTAATTTTACTTCGAGTTGTTGAGGGTTAAATAAATAAATTGCTCTATGTTCTGCAGAAAAGGGATTATCAGCTTGATCCCTTAATCCAAAGATTACTTTGAGGAAAAGTATTTAGCAGTGAATTTATGCAGAGATATTGTTCCCCAACATGAATTAAACAACTTGGACGCTTTTAAAATCCAATTACCTGTTGCTCCCGCGGCTGTCTGACAGGAATTTTGAATGCTCTTTTCAATTCAAATATCCGTCCATCTTAAGGTAAGCTCTCAATTATTGCGAAAGAGATATTTCTTCAGTGATTGGTGGAAACATCATGCTTGTCCTGAGCCTGAGGTAGCCGCCGGGATATATTATGATTAAAATAGAGAGGTTAGTTGATGACATGGATATTCAGAACGATTACATCTGCCCGGTAGCTCAGTGGTAAAGGCGGCACTCGGTGAATCCAAAGATTCCAGAGGTCGTGGGTTCGAAACCCAGCCGGGACGTGCCATGTTATCCTCTCATTTGGGATTTTTACCACATAATAATATGTCTTGGGCTTACTGCTGGAATAATGGGACTTTAATAGTCCTAACCGGGCAGTGTAATAAGGCGATATTATTATTATTACCTGCTGATGAGAGCAAATAAGCTCGTGTTTCGATCTTATTTGCTGTCCAGGTACATCTAATACAACTCCTCACTTTTCTTTTTATTCTAATTATACTGATATAAGTACCTCGACCTGCCCATAACAGATCTCTAAGGTTAACTTAAACTCTCCGAAGAGCTAGTCCACCCTACCCGTCACCTCTTGGTTACTTTCCAAAACCGTTTTCTTCAGAAGCCAAACAGAAGTTCCAACAACACATTAAGCAAATTGTTATCTCCTAAATCATGCTTACTATTTCATTAGCCATGGATAAAGCTGTTATTTATGTTAGTGTAACACGGAATCAATGAGTAGTAGTACATGAGGTGTTGCCTTGTGAATTGCTCTCCACTTCTTTGAAGCTGAAACACATGTTTTCATTGTTTATTAGGTGGAGTGTTAACACGCCATGAGAATGCTACATAAATGCATCGCTTTCTCTTGTGTATTCCATATGTGTCACTCGCTTTAATGCTCACTGGTATGATTGTATAAATGTGTAGCAAATAGTGCATGAATAGGTTCTCTGTGTAGGTGTTCGGTGACAATATCGTTATCAAGGTCTAAGGTATAAATAAATATGGATTTCATTAATATTATGCTTCGGACTGAGGATCATGTATGACACTGGTGTACCAGATACCTACATCACAGAAAAAGTACAGTTTAATGCCCTCTCCAGCCTAGCTATATTTCAACAGATGTCAAATGGTTAAACTGGCTTTCAACATTTCTAGCCGATTTCAAAATGGTTAGAGTGGCTTCCAACAGATTAAAATTTCCAAATTTCTTCATGATACTTGGTCACGCATCTCAGAAAAAATACTGTTATGTAGTTACGCCGGCGCCGACCACTAGAACAACAGACTACGAAGATAGATCATGAAAGGAAAGTTAGACACCAAATTCCAAGTATAGTAGTTCTACTTGTGCCGGGAATTAGAAAATGAAAATGTACTACAGTACATCTAAGTTCAATGTACTATCCACTGAACGAAGCACACAACGCTAAGCAAACATAAAAGTGAAAAATGGAATTTGCAAAGCAATTTATATCACTTCTCAAATGGACGGGGTATATTTGTCATTAGGTAACACACGTCTCCAGTCTTCAAATGCATTGATGAAATATAAGTTTCAAAATTGCACCAAATGACTCTGCATGTGTCTCCAAATCTATTTTTCTCTTTCTCATATTATCACAATTTCGCAAATGTGTTCTTGCAAATTGCTCAAGGCAATATTTTTTTTTCGCTTAGGAGTGTGCAAACTGTGACAGTAAAGTGTGAGCAGGAGAAAAAGACAAACTGGGAGATAAAAAGAGGAGGAGGGTAAAGAGATATAGTTGGGAGAAGGAGGAGAACTAAAGAGGATGAATAGAAAGGGCAGAGAGTGATAATGAAAAGAAGAGAAGAGACAAAGATACAACCAAGTAAAAAAACAATAACGAAAAGAAGGGGAAGAGAGAGAGAAGTGGAAGAGGGAAAGAAAAATGGTTGAAGAGAAAGAGAGCAGAAGCGGAAAGGAAATTTATAGAAAGAAAAAGGAAAAGCCGTTTTTCGGTTGTTGATGATTCGCAATCTGACTATCATTATCATTTTCTTCTAATATCCTTCTGCATCTACCTTTTCTTCAGAGTTCTCAATTTCGTCATCTGTATATCGTTATCTTCTTTTCCTCGTCTCCTCTTCTATTTTTACTCTTTTAGAATATTATCATTTAATTTCATCTTGTTCCCAATTTTCATTCCATTTCTATCTCTTTTTCCCCCCTTTTCCTTTCGTGGTATTTTTCCCATTTTTCCATTCTCTTAGTTCTTCATCAAATTCCTCTTTTTGCTTTCCGTTATCCAATTTTATCTTCCTTGTTTAGTGAGTCATTTTTCTCCCTGGTCTTCTTTTTTATTTATATTTTCTGCTTTTCTTTTATCGTATTCTACCTCTCCTTCGTTCGTAACGTTATCCATTTATTATCTTTCTCATTCATTGACTTCATCACATTATCTACTCATACTCTTTTCTTTTATTCCATCACCACACAAATGGTTATGTCTTCCACCATCAAGTCTGCTTAATGTATCATAATCATTATCAAGCTTGTCACAATGCTAAACGATGTCAAGTTATGGAAAGTGTTTTCTCGCATCTTCAAATACTTTCTTGCCTCTTCTCATTTTACCATTTTTCTTTTTCTTGGTAAATGTACTCATGACTCTATCAGTTTCATCTATCTTTTCTCTGCGCTTTTCTGAAATCAAATGGTTTGGAAGAAACTCCCTGGGCTTGAATTTATGTTATTTCTTTTTTCACTTCCTGGAGGACTTTCTAAAATTGCAGTTAAATGTGTAGAAATGGTAAGGTAGAATACCTTGTACTAAAGTAGTGTTTTCAGAAAAAGCCAAGAGACATTCCGAAAGAAGAAAACAATAATTAATACGAGGTTACAATTTAAGTTTAAATTCCCGTCAATTTAAATTGACCCACTGAAAAATACCTATTTAAATTCCCGTCAACTTAAATTCACCCACTGAAAAATACCTTTTTTTAATTAAAATATTATTACTTTGTGACTAAAGTGGATTTGACATTTATCTACCAACAGTGCCAACGCCAATTGATAATAGGTAGATAACACAAAAGGAATCACTAATGGCCCAAGATTCCAAAGGATTTCAAACACTGTCAATATAATTGATCCCCTCTTTAGGCTATCTTTCTTTGAACATTTACTTTCTTTTTCCTGAGCTGTCTTTCGTGGAAAAGTCTAATATCCTTTTCATCTTCACCACTAACCTATCGAACAAAGAATCCCTTGTGCTAAGTGAGAGGAGAATTCTCCTTTGTGATGACAAGCTGGTAATAGGTTTAACCTTGAGATGAAAGCTCTCAAAAGTCCCTGGATTATGTGGGGGATGTAAGGGAGGGACTGTAAATGAATCTGAAGGATTTCAACGGAGGAAGATTATCGAGGAGGGATGGGACGATTCTAGATAGAAATACGTATGAAGAAAATTGAGGTAAGAAAAGACGAACTGAAATTTTCAAGGAACAAACGTTAGTTATAAACGCCAAATTCACGCTCTTTATTTGAGTCTGAGTCTGCCCTTTAAAAAAATTATAAATCTAAATGATGAAAACATGAATAAGTTAATTTTAACTTTTACTACAATATAAAAAAAACACATTATATTTGTATGCTATTTCGTACAACTCTTTGTTTATCAATTTTACACATTCACAGAGCAGTATGTAGGTATTTGCGAGAATGTATGTATGAATTTTCTTTGTTTTATTATGTCATAGCTTCAGTGGGTAGCTCAGCATTACCCAACTCCTAAGAACATCTTTTTCCCAGATTACATATTCCTTCTTATAATGCCTCTACTAGTCGCAAGTTTTTCCTAACGAAGTACGAGTGAACCCCAGACATCCTAGTACAGAGCAGAAAATAATCTATCGTGCCAGAGATCGAACCCAGTTATTAATATACAAGGCTTTATTAGAAATAAATGGACATTATGTACATACAAATAATTATTTTAACAATGAAAAAAATGGAAACAATATATACAATAAAAATGAAAAAGAATAGAAAATATATAAAAACATATGTCCTAACTAAAGGGCGGGGTTATTGCCTATGTCAATCTCTTCACCATGCGTGCAAGCTTAATGCGCTACTCGCCATTAGAAAAAAGGCATTGCTACAAGAGGCAATAAGAAAGATAGTGATTATCCCTGTTACCTATCCATTTACTAACCCAAGCTCCATGTTGCTTTTTCTTTATGAACACATCTGATAGATTCAAGAGGTAAAAATGTTCTTCAGGTTTTCAGTAGCTTTTCCAGCTAGATTCACGTTTTCGCCTCTGATAAAACACATTTTGAGCCTTCCATATTATTTATCTAGTGCTTTCCATCATTTATATGTGAACAGTTTTTACGATGTTCCTCGGGTATAAACGGTTTATCCGCCTGTTAATAAAAGTCATGACCAGAATGAAGAGGAAGTGAGAGAGAAATAGTCCGGAACGCACAGGTAACTTTCTCATGAATTCGTGGTTATAGCACTTTAACGTGAGTTTGGATTCCACCCAATATATTTTTGTTATTAACTAGGTATTGCAAACTTTGCTCCCATAATTATAACCCGTGAAAGCTTGATAAAAGTTCTAATAAGTTATTTTTCCTGCGCTAAATAACTTCTATTCTCATCCAGGTGCGGTCAGTGGGAAAATGTTTTGGGTGTGCTGCCACATAAAGCGGACTAAAATAATATATGTACGTAGGTAGATCAATAAGTACCCGTGTTTAGGGACATGTTACATCATTGGTGAAACTTGTTGATACTTGTTGATGGAACGACATCTCAAATGACCACATCCAAAGTTTGAAACAGATTACTCTCTTAGTTTTCATTTATTGGTCACTTGAAGTTGTTGTGTTGCGTATAGTTGAGTGATATGGAAAAAGAACAGTACCGAGCAGTTATTCGATTCCTTTTTTTGGACGGGAAAAAATGTGGTGAGATAAAATTAAAGTTAGATGCTGTGTACGGGAGCTCTTCACCTTCTATGACCACTGTTCGCTTTTGGTTTAATGAATTTAAACGAGGGCGCACAAGCATTTTTGACGAGGACCGCCCAGGACGCCCAGAAGACGTGTGTACCGAGGAAGTCGTGGAAAAAGTGCATGATATGATTCTCAAAGATCGCCGAACAAAAGTGCGTGAAGTAGCTGAGAGTGTGGGCATTTCATATGGAACTGTTTTTAAAATCCTTCATGATAAGCTGGGCATGCGAAAACTATCGGCGCGATGGGTGCCGCGATTGCTCACAATTGACAACAAACGAATTCGGCTGAATTGTTCAAAGGCTAGTTTAGAACTATTCAATCGCAATCCAGATGATTTTTTGCGTCGAGTTGTGACCGTTGATGAAACCTGGATACATCACTATACCCCAGAAACCAAACAGCAGTCAAAAGAATGGACTTTGGTTGGAGAATCTGCCCCAAAGAAGGCGAAATCGGTCCAATCGGCCGGAAAAGTCATGGCTACCGTTTTTTGGGATGCAAAGGGAATTATTCTTATTGACTTCTTGGAAAAAGGAAAAACAATAACTGCTGCATATTATAGTGAGTTATTGACACGATTTGATGCAAAATTGAAGGAGACACGCCCCCATTTGGCGAGAAAGAAAGTCTTGTTTCACCATGACAATGCACCAGCTCACTCATCTGGAATTGTTGCTGCTAAAATCCATCAACTTGGATACGAATTATTGCCACACCCACCTTACTCACCTGACCTAGCCCCCTGCGATTATTATTTGTTTCCTAACTTGAAAGTTTGGCTCGGTGGAAAGAGGTTCAGCTCAAATGATGACGTCATAAGCCAGACAAAGGGCTATTTTGAGGAGTTCGAAGGGAGCTACTTTTTGGAAGGGCAAAAAAAGTGGCAGGATCGCTGGAAGAACTGTGTAGCCTTGAAAGGAGACTACGTCGAAAAATAGAACCCAAAAATGTAAGTATCTCGCACTCTTTTTTCAAACACGGGTACTTCTTGATCCGCCCGTACAAAATGTCTGTTTAAATTTGAATTTAAACGAGACCTTGTTTAGACTGCTGGAATAAAGGGACTTTTTAATCTCACCTCGGCAGTATAAACAAGGTAATTTCTATTCTATTCTATTCTAAGTGACAGTTGATCATTTCTCGTTTTTTCGTTACTCTGGTCAGAAGTCAACCTAACTATTGGCTAAAAATGAAAAGTTCGGTAGTATTCAAACATATGCGCGGGAAAAAGCAAAAAAAAAAACATTTTTTACCTGAAAGACTCGTGGAGATTTCAATGACCAAATGGAGATGGTCCAAATGCAGATGGTCAGTTTTACCTTCCAGCCGACGATTTGTAGAGTCGCTCTTCCAGTATCTAAAGAATGTGAGTTTGTTTGCCATGCCAATCACAATAATCATGCATTAATTATTCTAGAAATGTGTGATGATGATTCTCATTGTGTACGAGCTAGGACTTGGGAAAATCCACTATTTTTCTTTTTGTCTGGGGGTGCTGCAGTTCCGCAGCTCCTTACACCGGCCGCGCCTGGATTGTCGAAAAAGAAAGATTGGATCCAGTCCGGAGCACCACCTGCGAATTTTTCACGATGATGAAACTTTCATCGGACTAGGCGCAACATAAATTATTTACACTTGTGATTTTTTAGGACCCTTCGGAAAAAGTGAGAACAAAGCCTCATAAAGTGAGTTATGTTGCGAGTGATATGACCCGCTCCTATTTCCCTTTCTCCAAGCCTGCCCCCACCCCCCCCCCCCTCAGGTCATAACCAACGGTCAGTTTGTTGTCTGCTTTAAATTGATTTACTTCAACGGTTTGGAAATTCAGCCCGGGGAGCAGGGAAGGGTTATATTGGTAAGAAAGTGGGGCAATTTTTGGGCCTCAAACTAGGGGACCTCTTTGTTTCCCCTGGGGCCACATTTCTAGTTAGCCCCCCCCCCCTTTCTTTCGAGTCCCCCACGTTATATCTCCTAGTCTCTCTTTTGAAATTAGGGGAGGGTTAAATTTTATCAGGCTTTAAAAATGAAAACAAAGTTGTGAATTTATTATTCGGCAATTTTTGTGGCCTTTAAGTCGGCGGGACAGAAAAAAGTTTAAGTTTTTTTTTATCTTGAATATTTTTAATTAACGGAAAAGAAGAAATCTTTCGCGCTAAATTCTTAAGCTGGCCTGTCATGATGGCAGAAAGTTTATTATTTCTGCCTGTTGCCTGTTCATGCATGTGTGTCAAGCACGCGTGTCATGCATGCATGGAAGTTTGTGAGTAACGTGCACTGGTAGTCAAGTGGTTTACGCGCTAGTCTGGTAATCCAGGTAGCGTAGGGGATCCGTTGGTTCGAATCCCACCCAGTGCAACTAATTCAAGAATTTTTCCTCATTCATTTGAGTTTGTGTCTACTTAATAAGAAGACTCTGAGGGTTAGGTGGTAGAAATGCTCTCAGCATTAACCTCGCCTAGTGGTTACCTTCCACTAAGGAGTAATACTATATTATTACTATGTTCGGTCAGCTTTACTCTCTTTATTTCTCTCTCAAAGTGACAAAATTCCAAAAGTTGCCGACTCAAAATTTTCCTCAGCCAGAACAGTGAAAGGCCTCGATGAATGATAAAAAGCTGAATTATTTTCGAGTTGAATGACCCAACCAGCTGTCTATGAAAGCTCTATAGGAGCGTTTTACAACACAATGCCTTCCCAACTAGAAGGAAAATGAAAGAAAGCCATCATTACGAGCAAGCTTCATAATACTCTTCGCAGTTTATTTTTTTCGGGATTCTAACAAAATAATATTTTCACAGTTTTGTGTGCGGCTCTTGTATCAAGTGATGTCGTTTTGAGATACGTGAAGACAGCAACCTCTCTCCTGAGGTTACGGTTGATGTACACCTAGCCTGGATTGGTCCGAAATGTCCTGAGCATCACGAAGTCTTCACCTCGCTGGGTGTTGCCTAACTTTGGTGATCCTACGAGAACCGGTGAATTCAACGCGCTATCGATGCTAGCGAAAGAATTGAATGATACGAGTGTCGAGTGTCTTGACGCAGAGCAGTGCTCTAGGCCAAGTGCCGGTATAATACACGTAAATAAATTACCGTAGACGAGTGACTTACACGCAGGTAATCTAGATTCGATTCCCGTAGGAGTGGAAATTTTCGAACTTGAAATGTGGATGCCTGGGGCCTACTCGTACCTTGTGAACAAAAATGATTAGTTTCATGTTCCTATGAGTAAAGACTAATTAATCAAAGGTAAGGCTGCGTTTATCCGTTACATTAAATAGGGTGATAAAACTGATTTATCAATAATCAGTTGATTCAGTTTATAGTAATTTTCTGGGTTCCTTCCATGTCCTATGTATGGTGTATTGTGTAGTGTTGTTTATGTATAAATGTCACTAGAAAATAATAATTTCATAGCAGGAGCCTCCAACATTTATCATGCTAGAAATTTTATCGCAATTTTTTTCTCTTTTTCTTTGTACCAAAATGAGAAACAGACAAAAGTTTCTCCGCTATTGACAACAAAATAAATTATTAAACTAAGAATGATACTAAAAAAGCCTTCGATAATAGTCAATAAATATAGAGGGTGGCTCTTTCAGTTTTCTCAAATGAAAATTATCAGTATTGAAAAATAAATCAATATTAGAATATCTAGCATATTTTTACTATCAATGTTTCTTATTGAAATGCTAAATTTTTAATGTTTCTTCTTCTTAAATTTGTTGAATTTATTCTGTGCGTACTTAAATAGTGCATTATTTCCACGATTTTGGGTGTATGATTTAGGATTGAAACTTTGAAAGACTATAACAAAATATAAATTTTGCACATCCACTATAAAAGATCTTTCTCTCATGTATGTGTAAGAGCCTCCCTTTGTAAATACATTACTAATTGCGATATTACTTCTGTGATAAATTAAAAATCTAAAACTAAAAATATGAATTAATGACTTACTGGATAAACAGAAATATAACATTGATAACCTATAATGGAAAACTTATTTCGTTTGTGTGTTTTTCTTTTTTGGAAGCAGTTAAAAAGTGAGTGAAGAAAAAAAAAAAAAAAAAAAAATACGAGTATATATTAGGAGAGAGAAAGAATATCCACCCGTAACTCGTAGGTCGCCTATAATGGGCAACAGCGGAACACTTAAACGTTCATTTGGAGAAAAGAAGAATAATGTTGGGCCCTAATTTTTCAGTCGGCTGTAAAATTAATACCCCTTGAAATGTTCGAAATTTTTCTTTTCAAAAGCCTTTAGTTACTTGAGATTTTATGACCCACTATTAAGAAACATTTTTTTTTTTACTGATAGCGAAAGCGAAGTAAATTTGTTTTTCTCTGATCTCTCTTTAAATAGAACAATTTTTTTCGAAAAACTTTGGGATGTTGTATATTATAATCTCACATTTTTCTCTAATTTTGATAATTTTGGAGGTAATTTTATTATTATTTGTTTAATACTTTATTGGCAAACTTCATTATACATACTGCAACACAGTATATGGAATAAAAGAGCTCAATAGAATATGTAGTGAACCAATTGGCGAGGTTAAAGCCTGTAGCTTTCTCTTCCACCGAAACCAAAATTTTCATAATGAAGCATCAAACACCTCGGCCGAGGTGTGAAGAACGCCTATACAAAGAAAGAGACAGCCCGGCAGAGTGTAAGGTTACGGAAAACATAGTTCCCATGCATTTCATGTACTTTCAGCCAGCGAAAAGTGCAACATGAATTTCAAAAATCGCGATTTTTATTGCAGAAATGGACTCTACGTTGAAAAATAAGTTGATTTGACTCTTTGTTTGACTTCCTAGGCCACCGGGAACCCTATTTTCGAGACCCCCCAACAATCGTGAAAGACATGAAAAGATTCATAATTTTTTTTTTTTTTTTCTGTTTTTTTTTTCATACGGATCCTTTGAGACCCGACTTCGTGTCTTTAACTTGGCACTGAAGATTAAGTGAGATGTCTAAAGTGATCAAGATATAATGGAGATGAGCCCGGACCAAAAACAAATTCTAAATTATAAGCGGGCGGCCCATTTGGGCGGCCTCGGGTTTTGGGAGCCCAAATCGGGAATTGAAGGATAATACTAATCTTAAGTGGTATCAAATGAAAGATCTTGATGAGCAGATACCAAATTTATTGATTTTATTCCTTCATCCGGTCCACTGGGTGGCACCTGGTGGCCTTTTCATTTTCTTTGGCGGGTAGGTACCTTCGAATCCTTAGCTTAGTGGTCAGATCTTGGCCAGTATGTATTTTTCGAGATTAACTCGCTCTCTCTGCAAAATTTTAATGTTTAAGTTTCCAAGTATTAATTTAGATAGTTCATTTTCTGCCCTCGTTTCTTCAGAAGACAACTTTGTCTATTGGTAGAATGCTCGACCTGGCACCCAGTCAGCATGGGTTCGAATCCTGGCGGAGACGAAATTTTTTAGCTCTATATTTTCAATTTGGGCTTAACGTTATTTTGTTTTTCCGATCTTTATATTTGATCTTCATGACGGCCCCATTACCCTCGCGAGGAAAATTTTATTAGTTGCAGAATTGGGCAAAGACCTGTGGCGGCATTACGAGATTGATTTTGGACAATCATGGTTGGATGGAGATAAAATATGATGAATTAGCTCTCATAATGTCGATGCTACTCACTAAAAGTTGTGACAAAGTAGTGACTTTGACCAAGTGCGTAGCATACTAGGCTTGCACGCACGATGACTTGGGTTCGATCCCCTTCAGGGAAGTTTTTTTTCTCTGTCCATTATGTCCGGGGTACACTCATACCTAGTGAGGTATTGATAAGGGACGTCACCACCGAGTTCTCTCCCGCTCATGATTTTATCAACACCAAATTGTCTCCCGTCGCGTCGCTTGCATTTTTACCTGATTTTATACCTACATAGTTTAGACCTAGCATAAAAATTATAATCTAAACACCTAGGAATCATTGATATAGACCTGAGGCATGGCCTTCTATGTATTTTTCCTAACCCTATGTTAAACCCAAGGCATGGCCTATATATTTACCTAGCCCTACTATAAACCCGAGGCATTGCCTTCTATGTATTATCCCTAACCCTACTATATTCCTGAGGCATGGCCTTCTATGTATTTTACCTAACTCTACTATACACTGAAGGCATTGCCTTTCATTAGCTAGAGATTTAAAAGATTTCCTTATAAAAGGCCGATTCTTATATAAAACTGATAATTTTATAGTTTTCATTTTCTTAAATGCCTAATGTAAAAAAGCATGGTCTTATTTCCGGGAGAGATACTCGTGGGGACCCCTGCAACAAGCCGGAGAGAATTCGGGTGAGAATTAGCTCACCTTGATAAGGTGATTACAAATTAATTTCTTTGGCATTTGTAAATCCAGGTGTTTTAGTGTCCCTCATAGGAGGCTCCGAGGTCCATTTAGCATTGAAAGATAAACCTAATCATGTTGAGCATAGAATCAAAAGGTCTTGCATTGCAAATTTATATATTATTTACTCACTTTGAGGACACAGGGGGCCAAATCTGTGATCCAAATACATATTGACCTTAGAAAAATTAAATACGTACTGCTGAAACTATATCTTAAAAAAAGACAACTTGGTACATTCACATTTTCCCAGCTTATTCACTTTTGTTATTCATAATGTTTCAGTAGTGTATGAACCTCCTATATTTTCGTACAAAAAGAACTGATATCCCCCCAAAAACACCACTTTGTGGTTAGAAAAAGAAGAACGCCTCACTCAAAAGAATGATTATAATAAGCTAAAAATAAATGATATCAAATTGAGAACACCTCACCCCTTCTCTTTCTATATCTCTGCACTCCTCTCTGAATTTATTCCTCTTATGTTCATCTTTCTTTATCCTTTCTAGGGGTCATCCCAAACTTCATTTCTCTTTAAATTTACTTGTTGCACGGCAATAAAAAAGGCGGTCGCGGTGTAATTTTCTCGATTCAAATCAAATAAGTTCAGAAAAATCATACTCCGACCGCCATTTTTATTGCCGTGCAACAAGTAAATTTAAAGAGAAATCAAGTTTGGGATGACCCTAGAAAGGATAAAGAAAGATGAACATAAGAGGAATAAATTCAGAGAGGAGTGCAGAGATATAGAAAGAGAAGGGGTAAGGTGTTCTCAATTTGATATCATTTATTTTTAGCTTATTATAATCATTCTTTTGAGTGAGGCGTTCTTCTTTTTCTAACCACAAAGTGGTGTTTTTGGGGGGATTTATTACTACTATTATTATTTTATAGAAATTTATATATTTTTTACCATCACTACTATCGAAAGCTTTGTAGACCTGAATAGCTTGATCGAAAAGGCGGCAGACTTGTAACCTGGAAATCGGTGGTTCAAGTGTCAGTTTCAAGAACTTTTTAGTAAAGCAAGTCTGCATAATTTTATTGTGATATCACCAATTGAAGGTCTTAGTAGTTACCACGGCGAACTGGGTTCGTTTACCAGAAGGACAGGATTTTCCCTGCTTGTACTTCGATGTGTGATGGCCACATGGTGAATAAAAATGAGTAGCTGCTTTAATTTTAACAGCAACTAAAGGTGAAACTATGGGCAAACGATACACAAGAATATAATTTTATTATATATAAAAAATCGAAAAAGTCGTATAATTCTGTTCTACTCACTAAAATTATTATTTAAAAATAAATAAACACAAAGAATACACATTTATGTATTTATCAAAGTCTTGCAAGGTTATATTTTTCATAAATCACAGGGATTCAAACCCAGATCACCGTACGCTCAAGCTTAGTATAGGGATTACTCAAAATATATTTTATAATATTTTAGAAGATAAGAATTTTGACGTGACACCTGAAAAATATTCTTAAAAATTTTGGAAATCTAATTTGTACTTTTTTACGTTGAGAAAAATTGAATTAGAGATAATTAGAGGTTATAGTGAGATGGCAAAAGAGAGAGAGAGAAATTAAAATGAATATACAAAGGGAAAGAGAAAGACCGTACGTGAGAGAGAGAATAAGAAAAAGTGAGATTTAGGGAGAGAGGGAGAGAAAAACAAAGAAAGAGCAAGAGAAATAATGAAAGAAAGAAAGATTAAAAAGAATAATCAAAAAGCAAGAAAGAGAGAAAGAAAACCCAAGTGAAATAATAAAAAAGTAAGGGAGAGAAAGAGGACTAATGAAGAAGAGAATGAATGAGCAGGAGAAAGAATGAAAGAGAGAGAGAGAAAGATAGAAAGAAAAAGCAAGTAAGAGTAGGAGATAAAAATTAAGATTAAGAGCGATAGAAAACAAAGAGGAAATGATAGAAAATGATGTCAAAGAGGAGAAGAGAGGAGAAATTGAAGCAGTTGAAACCTCGCCGCAGGTGTTAGCCGGAGTTATTCGTAGCAGCCAAGACAAACCATCAAAAAGGAAGTGTTGGGGAAAAAACTTGAAGAAAAAGTTGAAGCCAAAGAAGAAACAGGAGGAGGGAGCGAAAGAAAAAGTTGGAGAATTTTGGAGGAGGTTGAGGAGGAGGATGATGATGAAGAGAAGGAGGAGGTGAAGGAGTAGGAACAGGAGAAGGAGTAGGAGGAGGAGGAGGAGGAGTAGGAGGTGTCGGAGAAAGTGGAGGAAGATAAGAAGGAGGAGAAAGAGGTGAAGAAGGTGAATGAGGAGCAGGAGGAGTAGGAGGAAGAGGAGGAGGAGGAGAAGGAGGAGGAGGAGGAGGAGAAAGAGGAGGAAGAGGAGGAGTAGGGTGGAGGAGGAGGC
The DNA here is from genome assembly GCA_024516035.1 of Bactericera cockerelli. NCBI lineage: Eukaryota > Metazoa > Arthropoda > Insecta > Hemiptera > Triozidae > Bactericera > Bactericera cockerelli. The sequence goes on along the minus strand of CM044960.1, from coordinate 37,435,567 downwards.
GCAGGAGGAGTAGGAGGAGGAGGAGGAGAAGGAGGAGGAGGAGGAGAAAGAGGAGGAAGAGGAGGAAGAGGAGGAGTAGGTGGAGGAGGAGGCGCAGGAGGAGTAGGAGGAAGAGGAGGAGAGGAGGAGGAGGAGGAGGAGGAGGAGAAGGCGGAGCAACATGTCGAGAAAGAGGAGAACATCGGACAAAATGATGTCAAACCAAATGAACATTGCTCACTGTAGTCAAAGTAAGGATTTGAGCAGTTTTTCTTTAGCGGTCAGTTTTTCTTCAGCGATGCTAAGCTCTTTTCCATTAATACATCCCTCTTTTCCTCTCTCTCTCTAATTTTCTCTTTCTTTCTTTCTCTCTATCTCTCTCCCTCTCTATCTCACTACGCTAAGCTCTTTTCCATTAATACATCCCTCTTTTCCTCTCTCTCTCTCACTTTCTCTCTCTTTCTTTCTCTCTATCTCTCTCCCTCTCTATCTCACTACGCTAATCTCTTTTCCATTAATATATCCCTCTCTTCCTCTCTCTCTCACTTTCTCTCTCTTTCTTTCTCTCTATCTCTCGCCCTCTCTATCTCACTACGCTAATCTCTTTTCCATTAATACATCCCTCTCTCTCACTCACTCTCTCTCTCTCATCTCTCTTTAATTATGCAAATTCTGCACGCAACTATCCTGAAAGTTTCGCGTGTGAATAAGCTCAAATTATGAAACGCGTCCGCAGCTCTCTCTCACCATTGAAATCAAGAGCCCAACAATAGGGCCTGTAAATACAGCTTTCGGAATCTCTGTCTCTCTCTCTCCTTCTCCTAACTATATCATTCTATCTCTTTCTCTCGTTTCTATTATTATCATTACTTCTTCTATCTCTCCCCATTTCTTACTTCCTCTATCTGTTTCTCTCTCCCCCCTTTCTTACCCATTTCCCTCTCTCCCTTTCTCTCCCTAATCTACGTTATAATTGTATGCGTATAATTAGGCCCAACAAAAAGCTTGCTACACGCATCCCTTTCCTCCTCTCTCCTACCTCACCCATTGTATTTTGTGTACTTCTTTTCCTTCCCCTTTATCCACTCTTTTAAAAAAATTTATTCTCCCTTCTTTTTCTTCCTAATCGCCTCCTTTTTCCCTCTGACTCTCACTCTATCTCTCTCAATTCCTCTTAACTATTCCATGTCTTCCTAATAATTAACTCTATCTCCTTCATTCTCTATCTCTCTCTATCACACATTCTCTCTCTCTCTCTATCTATCTCTTACACTCTTTCTCTCCTCTATCTCTCTCTTGCCCTCCCTCTCTATCTCTTTCTCTCAATTCCTCTCAACTCTTCCACGTATCTCTTTCTTTTTACTTCTAATTATTGTTCCTCCTCTTCCATCCTAATATTTTACTCTATCTCATTCCTTCACCCCCTCTCTCTCTCCCATCCTTCCTTTCTGTATCTCTCTTTTGATTCTTCTTAACTCTTCCAAGAGTCTCCTAACATCTCTTTCTTTTCCCCCTTAAATTATTATGCCTCCTCCTTTTCATACTTAGAGCCTAGTACAACAAAAAACATAATTCCCCTACGCCAACCCTAATAAGAGTTTGTCCGCAGTTTCTGTATCGCACTTTGCCTGTTCCCTCTCTCCCTCCCTCCCTCCTTTTCTCCGTCCCTCTCTCCCTCCCTTTATCCCTCCCTCTCTCCCACCCTTCTCCCTCCATCTCTCCCACCCTTCTCCTTCCATCTCTCCCACCCTTCTCCTTCCATCTCTCCCACCCTTCTCCTTCCATCTCTCCCACCCTTCTCCTTCCATCTCTCCCACCCTTCTCGTTCCATCTCTCCCACCCTTCTCCTTCCATCTCTCCCACCCTTCTCGTTCCATCTCTCCCACCCTTCTCCTTCCATCTCTCCCACCCTTCTCGTTCCATCTCTCCCACCCTTCTCCTTCCATCTCTCCCACCCTTCTCCTTCCATCTCTCCCACCCTTCTCCTTCCATCTCTCCCACCCTTCTCCTTCCATCTCTCCCACCCTTCTCCTTCCATCTCTCCCACCCTTCTCCTTCCATCTCTCCCACCCTTCTCGTTCCATCTCTCCCACCCTTCTCCCTCCATCTCTCCCACCCTTCTCCCTCCATCTCTCCCAGCCTTCTCTCTCCATCTCTCCCTCCTTCAGCTCCTCTCTCTTTCTTTCAATCTTTATCTCTCTCCCTCCCGCTTCTTCTCTTTCTTGCTCTCTGCCTCCCTCTTCTCCTATCGCTCTTCCCTTCATTCTCTCTCTCTCTTCCTCTCTTGCCATTTCTCTTCCTCTCTCTTACCTTCTCTCTATTTCTCCCTCCCGCTTCTCTCTCCCTCTTCCTTTTTTCCTCTCCTTCTCCTTCTCCCTCTCTATCCTCTTCTTTTTATCTCCTATCTTGAGTATGTCCCTTCGTTCACCTCCCATCTCTTATTTATAATCAGAGCCTACTACAAAAAAAAGCCGTATTCCCCTACGCACTGTACCCAAACCCAGAATACCTCGTCTTCATCCTGTCTCTCTCTTTCTCTCTCTTACTCCCTATATCTCTCTCTCTCTTTATTATTAGTTCTCTATCTCCATTTCTCCTCCTTTTTTTTTCATACCGCCTCCTTCCTTCTTTCATATCAGACCCTATCACAACAACAAAAAAATTCTAAACCTTACGCAATCTCTATTACATTACCTCCCTCTCTCTCTCTCTTCTTCTCTCTTCTCTCTCTCTCTCGTTTGTCCCGCCTTTTCTTTCTCCCTCCCTTCCTCCCTCTGTTACTTCTCACATCATGTCTAAAAAAACTTTCATATCCACGGGCAATCCTTCTCCTCCTCTGACTCCATCTCTTTTTTCATTACTCTCTCTCTCTCTCCCTCTCACTCTCACTCCATCCCCTATTTCAACTCCTTCTCTCTCCATCTACATCTTCTTTTCCATTCCACTCTTCCTTTCTTTCTTTCTCTTTCTCTTCCTCTCTCCACTCTCCATCTACTTTCCATTCTACTCTTATCCTCTTTCTCTTTCCCTCTCTTCCTCTCTCTCTCTCTCTCTCTCTCTTTCTCTCCCTCTCTCCTCTTTGTATCATCTAGTTACCCTCAATTTAGATTTTGAGTTTTGGTGATGTTTTATTTTGTAAGTTAATTTTGTAAATTGAAGTTCCTTGAACATTTTTCTTCCAATATCTGAAGTCTCAACTAAAAAAAAATAATCCCTAAGCATAATTTTAGTCTCTCTCTCTCCTTCTTTCATCCTTTGTCTCTCTCTTTCTCTCTCTCTCTCTTTCTCTCTCTCTTTTTCTTCTTTTTTTTCTTCAAAGTCTTCCACAACAGAAACAAGGTTGAAAATTCAAACCCTTTCGCTTTCCCTTCTTCTTTTTTCTCTCCCCATCCCTCTCTCTTTTTCTCTCTCTAATTTTCTCTATATTTATTCACTCCTTCCTTCTCTCTCTCTCTCTCTCTCTCTCTCCCTCCCTCTTCTCCTAACGATGAGGTCTAATATATCCCCAGAACCTTAAACCCTTCCTCTCCTCTTTCTTCCATCAAAATTTATTCCGCTAGAACTCCCACTAAAACAGCCTGCGTGAAATCTGAGTACTACGCACTGAAGGTAGCACAGTGGTGCTTCATTCTGCCAAGATAAACTTTAATGTATATGTTACAAGAAAATGCACACTTTCTGTGTTCACTTTGCTCCCAAATTCAGTTGGGGTCGGCATTGTCCAACCTCTTCCACATAATTGAGGTTGGTGGGTTCTGGCACTCATACTTCCAAAATTTAAGGCTGGATGCCCGTGCTAACACCAACCCTGTTAAGGGTTGGCTTTCTCACTTGTGCTAGTGTCCTTCTATTTGTGTTGTTGTCTTCTGGCCTGACATGGTTGGTACTGTCTCTGTTATACGTCTGACGTCCCTCACCGATTGAAGAAAGGCCGAATATAATAATAATAATCAAAGAGGACATGAGCTATTTTTTTGATTTTGAGTGAGACATCAGGTGGAATGAATGGGCAAGTTTGAATCTTTAAGACCGAATTATAAACCAGAATTAAATTCAAGATGAGACAGACCCTGCTTCGAGACAGAGTTTTAACCAATCACAGCGTATTATAGCCAGACTTGAGGAACTGTCTGGCTTCTGTTAACTTGAATCCTGCTTTATTATTTGAACCTTAAACCTAATATTGAAACCGGATTTGAAAGATTTTACTTCGTAAGTCTGGGGAATAATGCCACCATATTGTGAAACATGGTTGGGTGGAAGAGCTCAAGCAATTTGAGAACCCTGCCATTAAAACCTAAAAAAAACATAAGTACCAAGCATGCGCGGTGGGGTTTTTGGCGGGGCGCACTTACCCTGTTCCCATAATTACTTATAGCCGAAATATAAAATTGACGAAACTTATTTTCTACACTTGGCGAGTATTTTTTTTCCCCAAGAAGTATTTCGCAGGATTTTTTATTGCAGAGGCGGTAAAAGCAATTGGGGAATTCACTTTTTACCCATTTTTTCGATATTTTTGCCTCAGCCATTGGGACTCATTTAAAATCAGAAATTCTCACCTTCGCTCTGAATTTAGAGGGAATGAGTATCCGGGAAACCATTATTGGTTTTTCCAGCTTCCATCAGCATTATTATTATTATTATCTGACCTGGTTGCAGGGTTTTCAGTGAAACCTTTACAATTAACACTGCGACCTAATTAGATCTATTGTGACCAGTTGATTCTATTTGGTTTTAATGTCCTGACTGAGATTGATAGTCAGGACGAGAATCGTACCAGCTACCCACATTAACCTCACCCAGCCTGGGTAGGGCCGGAAATGCCAGCCTCACGTGTTTGGATGGAACAGAATTTTCGTCAAAAAGTCTGCCCCAACCGGCATTTGAACTCGGGAACTCTGGACTACGGGCAGTAGTCACAACCATTACGCCACGGAGGCTGGTTCCATCAGCATACGTTTGCTAGTAAAATGAGATTTCACCTCTCTATTAGAGTACCTTCAGAGAAAGTACTGCAACATAATATTGGGAGTGACTTTGTCTGGAGACGGACTTATCTTTTTAACAGGTTGAACTTTTGTATGTAGTTCTAACGCAAGTTTGTATGTAGTTCTAACGCAAGTTTGTATGTAGTTCTAACGCAAGTTTGTATGTAGTTCTAACGCAAGTTTGTATGTAGTTCTAACGCAAGTTTGTATGTAGTTCTAACGCAAGTTTGTATGTGGTTCTAACGCAAGTTTGTATGTAGTTCTAACGCAAGTTTGTATGTAGTTCTAGCGCTTTTTTTTTGGCGGATTCGAAATTTCTACAGGGTGTCATAAAATAGTGAAACAGGCATCAACTAATTTTCAAATAGAATTCACCATTTTTAATTTCATATTCGAATTCTACGTCAAAGCATACACACAATCGAACCCTCACCTCATGTTGAAAAGATAAAAATCCGTCTACTCTGTAATATAATGCCCTTTAAGCAAAAGCCATTTTGTCTGCTTATGTATACATCTCCAACCGGGAATCGAACTCAGGATCTCTGGACTACGGACAGTAGTCACAACCATTATGCCACGGAGGCTGTCATATGTATATACTTTAATTTTGTTACGGAATCAAATAAGGCTTTTATATAATTGTGGTGCTTTATAATTGTTAAAGTTGAAACGAGCAACTATGTATTTTTATGTCAGAATTGACAAATGTCCCCAAACATGTCAAAATGACACTAGTTTTTCCTAAAAGCCAACATTATGTACAAATTTATCGTTAATTTATAAATATATTAACGATAAACGTTAATCGTTTATCGAACCTTTTCTTAGATTTTTTTTTACTATTTTTGATCATAAATCTTCTTAAACTCCTTTGCGACATTAGCCACCAGAGACAGCCTAAGTTGGCTGTTTATTTATAGGTTTGGCAAGTATGTAGCACAGAAGCAAAGTTAATCAATTAATTGTCTCGTGGAATTTTAGGTAATTATAACTGTCGGTTAGTCGTTTATCCGCTTTTTCTGCTAAATATAATGTTCGTTTCTTTTTTTTTAATCAACGCATTGCCAACACCGCAATCGTCTTTGACTGGGATTTTACGGTTGGTAACTTTTATTATGATGACTGTAATCCAAAGAAAATTCAGCCAACGTCAATGGCGCGTTAAATGCACCGGTTCTTGTAGGATCACCGAAGTTAAGCAACGTCTAGCAAGGTGAAGACTTCGTGATGCTGGCAATCCGGCCCAATCCAGGCTGGGTGAGGTTAATTTGGGCAGAGTCGAAAAAATTCTGACCTCGCCGGGTTTCGAACCCGAGTCACCTGGAGTGCAAGCCGAGCATGCTACCGCTAGGCCAAGGTGACTACTTAAAAATCCCTCCATCTAGGTCTCAAAACTCTCAAATGACCAGAGCTACACAAATTTAGCTCGAGCATCAGAGGCACGCTTCCTCTCGGTAGTGAGCTCGAAGAAATGTTTTACCTTTGAATTATAAATAAATGAACCAAAAAAAGGTACAAATGACCAGGATGTGAAAAAGACGTTCAGAAAAAATCGGAGCAAAAAAATATTATTATTTTTTTTTTACAAAAACGAAAACAATGCTTCCGATTTCTAATATAAGAAATTTCTCGGAAGTAAAATTAGTAAATCTGTCCCTCAGTACCATTCATATACACAGTCGAAAGAAGTGAATAGAAAAGTTTTACTCGTGGCACTAGAAAACCCTAAGGTCGAAAGTTCCAAGGTTTTCTAATAATATGCCTGACCTACCAGGTCTGGCCCTAACTCTCAGGGGATAAAAACTTTGAACCGCATCTTTCAAATTTGAGGAAAAAAATAAAAAAGAGAATAGAAAGAAGGAAACTGAAATCAAATAAATATAGCAAACATATACGTACGTAACTATATTGTAGGTATATACAAGGTATGTAAATAAAAAAAGGCCTGAAGTTTAATATAGCCTATGTTCATATACTATGTTTCTATTATTTCTGTTTTTTTTTTTTTTCTTCTCTATATTCGGCTTTTATTTTCAGAGAAATTTGCGAAACTTCCGACAAGAAACCATCGCGAAATGTTTGAAAGTGGTTTCCAAAGTTAGTTTTACCTGTTTGAATCTCCAGCCCGTTTGGCTACTTGTCGACTTCAGGTATTTTCTGTTAAGATTGGAAAATCTATTATTTGTTTTGTTTCCCTCTAATTCACGACCGTCTGTCAGACTATAAGATGTACGTTGAGAATGACTGAATAGACCTCCAGCAAAAACACTGGTCTTCTCTCTGTTTCACGACCCTCTGTCAGACTATCAGAAGTATGTTGAGATTGTCTGAATAGACCTCCAGCAAAACACTGGTCTTCTCTCTGTTTCACGACATTCTGTCTGAGTATCAGAAGTATGTTGAGAATGACTGAATAGACCTCCAGCAAAACACTGGTCTTCTCTCTGTTTCATTACCCTCTGTCAGACTATAAGAAGTATGTTGAGAATGACTGAATAGACCTCCAGCAAAACACTGGTCTTCTTTCTGTTTCACGACCCTCTGTCAGACTATAAGAAGTATGTTGAGAATGACTGAATAGACTTTTAGGAAAACACTTGTCTTCTCTCTGTTTCACGACCCTCTGTCTGAGTATCAGAAGTATGTTGAGAATGACTGGTAAGTAAGATATACAGAACGTATAGGTGAAGCGTCGACATGGTTCACTAGGATATGTAAATTTTAGTGTAGCGGAAATTCTATGAGTAACTTTTGAGCTTTGCAGGAAGAGAGAGGATAGCAAGACGGCATACATGAAAGGAAGTCGTATTAGTGGTGAATATAGGGCTGGAATGTATATTGCCAATATTCGAAAGATTTATGCTAATTTGGACTGTGGTGATTTTGGAATGTGGAAAATGCTAGTAAGTATGAATTAGGCCTACTAAAATTAGGCATTTTTCATAATGTCTGGAAATTTTAGGCGAATTGAGATGACGAGTTTTAAATTTCAATCAAAATGTTTAGCTTTGGATATTTTTTTTATCTCACACTTATTCAACGGTTTTAGTTTTATAAAACCAATTTACACATGGTTATCGTTTTATAAAACCAATTTAGCACATAGTTTTAGTTTTAAAAAACCAATTGAACACATGGTTTTAGTTTTATAAAACCAATGTGACACATGGTTTAAATTTTACAAAACCAATATAACACATGGTTTTATTTAATAAAATGATAGGAAACTATGCTTGTGATTATTATTATTGGTAACGTAGGTACCACAAATAAATCATATTATATCTTATTAAGATTTTTTACCACCTGACCCTCAAAAAGTAATGGAAATCTTTCTGTAAGAGAATCGAGGATGATCATTTGGAAGAGATTGCCGTAGGCAATAACCCCGCCTTTTTTTTAACATTTTCAAATATACATTTTGTTTTAAATTTGGTACAAGCAAATAACAATAAATGAATAAATAAAAAGATATATAAATTTGAAAATCTTCAAAAATATAAACTTTATTTTTCAAACTATTTTATACTGAAATACTGTAAATATTGTACATTATCTTTCTAATAAAGCTTTACACAATACTAATAACACTTGTAAAGAGTTAGCAACTTGCCCCATGGCTAATGACATGTAATATTCAGAATGCATACGTCACACTGTGAAGCATTGAAGCTTGAGAATGGACTGCAAACCCAGGAAAAGCAGTAATTTAAAGCAGGGAACAAGAACAGAATAGATTGAAATTTTTGATTAATTTCAGTTTTTGAGTGCCCCTGAGCTGTTTGTTTTGCTACACACAAAATTGAACTCCGCACTGCGAGGTCAAAGTTTTGATAGCTGAAAGTTTGTTGATTGAAAGTCAAAAATCACAAAAACCAATTTACAGTTCTGTTGATATTCATACAATCTTACCTACATGATAAATCTTAGTAAAAGATAAATTTTAGATAAAGTTATCATATTTGTGAATCACTTACGTGATATCACAACTACTCAAACTCACTTTACAAATTCTACGCTGAAGCCTGGACTTGAACCAGCGACCTCCAAGTTACAAGTCAATCGATCAAGCCGCCTGAGGTACTGAGGTCGATCAAGGTACTGAGGTCAGTAAAAATCTTAAAGTACAATTTAGATGAACTTTTTTCTTCTTAATTTATTTAATAATAATAACACTTTTTAGTGGAAGGCAACCACCATTTGAGGTGAATGCTCAGACCATTTTCTATACCACCAAACCCTCAGAGTCTTATTATTTTGTGGTCACAAACTGAAATTAATGAGGAAAAATTCATTCGCTGGGTGGGATTCAAACCAACAGATCCCTACGCTACCTGGATTACCAGACTAGCGCGTTAACCACTTGACTAACCAGTGCACTGTTTATTATTTTAAACTTGGATGGATATTATTGTAAAATGGGTGTACTCATGTGATTCGCACATTGCCTATACACAAGCCGCATGAGTAATAGGTTAGAACAAATACTCGTTCATAAAAAAAAATATTTTGGTATTAATTTTGAAATTATTAGAATTTACTTTCTTCTATGTAGATACCTATATTTTTTTAAATTACCTAGGTATTTCAAGTAATTCTATTTCATTGAATGTTACAAGGTACACACTTAAATCTCTATGTTTCTAAATATATTATGCATAACAAGTCTCCATCCATATTAAGGATTTACATGTAGTAGGTATATACATATTACATAATCCAGTAAGTACATAACTTATGTACTTACTGGATTATGTAATTCACTCACAGTGTACTCCCAGGGGGAGAAGACTGACACGGGATGAGATAGATAGCAGCAAAAACAATGCACCACCATGAAAGATGCAAATTTTAATTTGGTGTCTTTTTGCAGTCTGCCCTCTCATTTCTCTCTCTTTCTCCCTCCTTTCTTCTCTCTCTCTCTCCTTCTCTATTTTTACTCTTTTTCTATTTTATTATTTTTCTCTTTTTTGTTCTCTCTTTCTTTCTCGCTCTCCTTACTTATTTTTCCTCCTCTCTCTTTCTTTCTCACTCGCTCCATCTTTCTTTCTCTTTTTTTATCTCCTGATTTCTTCAATTCTCTCTCCCTCCCTCTTTCTTTCTCTCTTTTCATCATTTCTCTCCCTGTCTCTTTCCACCTCTCATTCTTCCTCTTCCTCGAAACGTCCGTGTTCGATTCCCATTAGGACCACAGAAAAGTATTTGATTCTGGACTTTTGATTTGGGAATTCAGCTGTCGAAAGATAAGAAGTTGCTTTCACGACAAGCTATCTGAGAATATTTCGCAGCATGCAATTAGCAAAATTAGGGTTTTCCTTTCATCATGTTTTTTTTTTTCATCATGTTTTTTTTTTTTTTTAATTTCAATTTGTTAGTTTTTTTGTAACCAAAAATGGGCTTAACCCCGTAAGTTTGTGTAAAAAAAAAATGAACGACAGGCTTATCGCCTTGTTAAAGCGCCGATAAATCCGAAAAAAAAAAAAAAAAAAAAAAAAAATAGCAATCATCTGCTACAAAACTGTCAAAAGACAAGTGCATATCTAATTTGTCGTGTTTAAGCGAGTATGTAGTACAAACGACATTGAGAAATCAGTGCTAAGTAATTTTTTTAGTGTCGTGATGCAAACTGAATCCACGACACACTGGAACACATTTATCATTTTTATTACATTTTACTTTTACCCTCTCTTTCTGTCTCTTCTTTCGTTTCCTTCTCTTTCTTTATCTCTTCTTCCACCACTTTTCTATCTCTCCATTTTCGTCTCCTTCTTCTTTTTTTTACACACTTTCTTCATTATTCCTTTGCTCTTTTTCTCCGTTCCTTCTTTCTCTCTCTCTCTGCCATTATTGTTTATGGCACATTATCCTTCATCTCTCGCTTCTATATTTCTCAATTATATAGTTACTAATTATATATTTCTTTTTCTTTTTCTCTTTCTCTCTCTCTCTTCCCTAATTCTACAACACTCCCTCCATCTCCTCTCTTTCTCTCACTTAACCCACCAGGCGAGGTTAATGGTCGAATAATTTTCTACCACCTAACCCTCAGAACCTTGTTAATAAGTGGTCACAAACTCAGATTAATGATTAAAAATTTATGCACTGGGTGGGATTCGAACCAACGGATCCCTGCGCTACCTGGATTACCAGACTGGCGCGTTAACCACTTATACCAATGCACGTCTTTCAATTCTCAATTCTACTATTCCATCTCTTTCTTTGTGTCTCTCTCTTCTCCATTTCTCGAACACCCCCTCCTTTGGTTGTCTAGTCACGTGTCGTTGCTAGTTTTGCATACCCCCCTTCACCCCACTTTTTCCCTCCCCCCCCACTTCAAGGTATTGCATTTTTTTTTTCTACCATTTTTCGCAATTTCGCTATCTTCGGAACATGCCAGACAGCCCGATGTGACAGTTATTAGCTTTCCATTGTGTTCTCAATATATGTACGCTGGAGTTAGTCCCTCCCAGGTGAGGAACAAACGGGGAATCGTAAATGTTGGAACGTGGAACGAATTAAAAATGTATAGATGAACCTTATGTCCCTGTAGAAATAATAATAATAATATTCACGCCGAATTTTGATAGCTACCAAATCGATTAGGACACGTAAATCCCATTATTCCAGGAGTGAGCTCGATAAGAAACATTACTTTGTATCTATACTCAAACATTGGATCTATACTCAAATAAATAAACAGGTGCTTTCTTAAACTGCTGGCATAATGGGACCACCTGTCTTGCGCTGACAGTCTAAATAAAGCACTACCTATACTTTCCTTTCTAAAGGATAAGGAAAGTAAAAGAAAAGTTATCATAATTATTGTCTTAATCACTTTCGTGATGTCACAACTACTCAAACTCGCATTACTAAACAGCTGTCCAGGTATGTTCTGATATTCATGTACAATTGTACATCTAGTACAACTTCTCACTTTTCTGTTTATACTGATTAAAATAGAGAGGTTAGTTGATGACATGGATATTCAGAACTATTACCTGCTGATGAGAGCAAATAAACTCGAAACAGCTGTCCAGGTATGTTCTGATATTCATGTACATCTAGTACAACTTCTCACTTTTCTGTTTATACTGACTGATACTGATACTAAATCTTTGCTGAACTTGCGACTTGAAGCATCGACCTCCAGGTTACAATTCCGCCGCCTTGACCATCAAGCTACTGAGGTCGGTCCTAAATCTGGATCTTTGGTATTGGTGCTGATCCGCGCTTGAGGAAAGAAAAACGTCTCTATAAAAGTGTCCCAAATTAGCTTCGTTCTAAACGCTGCAAAGTCAAAATTATAATTATATTATATTTTATTTTTTTCACATTCTATTCAGTTAAAGTCACACAAAAGTTTTGACTTAGGCAATCCAGAGAACACTTGCTGCGTTACCTCTCTGGATTGCCAGAGACAATCTTTGTGTGAGAATTTAAAAATCTTTGAGTTTCGTTCTAGGTCAGGACTCAGGATGCTTACTGTCCATTTCTCAACAAATCACACAAACGTGTGAATAGTAGATTAAACAGACCCACCGACCTCAGTAGCTTGATCGACAAGGCGGCAAACTTGTAACCTGGAGGTCGGTGGTTCAAGTCCCGGTGTCAGCGTAGATTTCGTAAAGCGAGATTGAGTAGTTGTGATATCACGAGAATGACGAATAAAAATTTGATAACTTTTTTAATTTCCCTATCCTATTATAAGGAAAGTATTGTATTTGATCGATTAAAAAGAACCCAGCCAGCGTCGATGGCGTGTTCAATGCACCGGTTCTCGCAGGATCATCGTAGCTAAGCAACGTCCAGCGAGGTGAAGACTTCGTGATGCCGTCATTCCGGTCCAACCTAGGCTGGGTGAGGTCAATGTGGGTAGCAGGTTTGTAAGTTTCCTGCAAATGAAGGGTAAAACCCTCGTCGTGTATGACCATGCAGTTGAAAAACGACGGTAAACTCGAATAAAAAAAAAGACCCCAAAGTAACGTTGCTTAAATCCTACAGTATCTTTCTGGAAGTATATGAACTTGAAAGTATCTGAATGTAAAGATATTATTGAAAGTTATGTAAAAAGAAAAAGTGTGTTGAAACATAAAAGCCAGTCGTATCACTCGCGTATTCTATGAAGAAATATTATTTTTTACATTTTCGGCGGTGTGTTGAGCACAAAAGAAAATCGTGTGTTTGAAATTCAGGCCTTTCGTTCAAATTTTCTTTTTTTTTGTTGGTATAAAATGCCCCGTTGAGATTCTGTACGTGGAACGTATACTAGATTATTTCCAATTCATGCCCATAAGTTCATATACTTTTTTTTTTTTTTAAGAAACCATACTGATAATCATACAACAAGGTAGGAAAGCTCATGTTTACCTGACGATCCCTCAGGATAGACATGAAAGTGTGGTTATCCACCCTTGTACACCCATTTCGGATCTCGCCAGGTTATGTTGGACTTACTGGTAATTTCCTAACCAACAATTGCCAACTAAAACCTCCCTGACGTATAACCACTCAGTATAGGAAAATCGCCCTGGAATTGCGTGAGCATTTCATCAGGATGGCTTTCAAAGCTCATATCGTCGGCTAGAAGGTAAAACTGACCAAGTGACAGTTGGTCATTTCTCGATTTTTTGTTACTTTGGTCGGAAATTAACCTAACTATAGCTAAAAATCAAAAGTTCGGTAGTATTCGAACATATGCGCGGGAAAAAGCGAAAAAACAATTTTTACCTGAAAGACTGGTGGAGATTTCAATGATTAAATGGAGATTTTCCAAATGCAGATGGTCAGTTTTACCTTCCAGCCGACGATATACTACCCATAAGTTCATATACTTCCTAGGCCGTACAGTTAATAAATTCCCGCGCACTACACACGAACAGATATGCTCTTCATATAGGTTTTACACACCAGACTAAATCCTACTTTTCTGGCAGTTTCCCAAACTTTCAATTCACTATACTTCTCTCTCTTGCTTTCTCTCTCTCTTTCTCTCTCTCTCTCTCTCCTTTCTGCACAGAAGACCAAGAAAAAAATGGATTTTTCTATATTTTTTTTTAAATTACATAATATTATTTATTCGGAAGTTTATTCTGTGCCCGCACCAATATCATGCGAGGAGAAAGGAGTCAAATAACGCCAAAAAATATACGCAAGAAATGTTAAACCGTACTAGTTTGTGTAGACATTCTTATTATTTTTCTATTATTATTCCAGTTCCGTCTGGCCTCTTTTCCTTACAGATATCCCGCTACAGATATACACGTTCGCAGGGGTTTCGAAGATACGCTCATGTTAGGAACTAAAAGCATATCGTCTCCATTCTTTAGATATTTCTATTTGGTGGAAAAGAAATAGACACAGATTGAGAAACTTATTCCGTGGATAGCCTCCGCATGGGTCTTTATGTGTTCGGGGATCGTTGAACTTATTTTTCCAATAAAATCATGGCTTTACTGGGACAGGCGAAGTAAGATTAGATGCTGAAGGAAAATTTAGACTCGTTTAAAGTCAATGGATGGGTTGATCCTAAAAAAAAAAGAAAAACGGAAGAGGCTAACATGGACCCCTGTCCCACTAGAGGACTATAAACAGAGAACTGACTAGCCAACCCTTACAAGCCAGGCTAGCTTGTTCAATGACTTCTACAGAAAAAGTAACTACAAGTTCTCACTATGCTGATAGGAATATGGAAATAAGTGATTCAGGACGAGCAAACTTTTTAACTTAATTTGGATAGAGATCATCAATTCATCATTCCGCCAGTTGTAGTCAAGCGGGTTACAATATCAACTATTAAATCTGTCCCGGTAGCTCAGTGGTCAAAGCGCCAGACTGGTAATCCAGAGGTCGCGGGTTCGAAACTCATACGGGACATGACAAGTTATCTTCCCACTTGTGATTTCGACCCCTAATAATACCTCTCGGGCTTACTGCTAGAATAATGGGACTCATTGGTCACAATCAGGCAGTAATGCGATATTTTTTTTAACTATGGGCACTATGAACTTTGTATAGAAATAATTGTATTTTTCTCTTCGTGTCTACTTTTGGAGAGCAAGAAGAAAATTTAATAACCTTGCACCCAGTTCTCCCTCGCGTTCCATTTTCCTCTTGGCTGCTCTTCCATTATCAAGTCCAACAACCACTCCTCTGTCGCCTGAAAGTTGCTGTTCCACTTATTCTTGTATCACTTCTTCGCAAATTAAGTGCAGACACTTGCCAAACACAATAACGCTGTTAGTTGCAAATAAACTTTATTATTTCCTCCATTCTACGCGAATTGCGAAACGTAAATTTCTTTTCATTTCCTATTTATACTCCGGAGATGTTAATTTTTCTGCGGCAGATTTGGGCGTCCCACATGCAAGGTGTCGTGAAGATGTTAGTGCTTATTAAACAACTATTTTACGAGCGGGCCTGCGTTTGACCAGATTCTCAACGAGCATAAACTTTAATTTGAACACAAGTGTCACTGGAAAATGAGACCGAAAAGTACAATTTCATGTTGAACAAATTATTATGGCGGCCATAAAATCTTTATTCGAAACTATAAAAACCGTAGTTTTTTGCCCATTAAAGACGTATGAGTTTCTAATTTTATTAATTCGCTCCCCAATTATTTCCTCAATGAATGGGCCCCTAGCAGTTGTCACTATTGATATCGCCATGCTAACAACAGAATTTGGGTGATCATAAAATTGAATATATCGCCTTCGAGACGCTATTAGAAATAATGACAACAGATTTCGAGAATATACAACAGCGCAGGTCCAAATTAATGAGGTTAATAAAAACTTATCTAAATTAGTTGATATATTTATATTTCCGTGCCACTTTATATCAGCAAGAGCTTGGAAAACATTTGGTAGTGTTCTTTCGGTACGTTTACCAGAGCACCAAGACATATTTTACCCACTTTCACCGTAATGGGCAAATGGTCGGGTCCTTTGACATTGTAAAAATAAATTACAGGTAATTGCACCTAAGCGCTCAATAGCCAATATACATGCCAGATTCGCTTGGCAAATAGTAACACATCGTGTTGGTGCTAATGACATTCCGAAATTTGAGTGGGTCAGAACTCACATGAGTGGAAAGATAATAAACTATCTGAATGTGTGAATTTCTTTGTGGCAAAAATAATTATGAGACTTTTGACAAGTTTAACGAGTGTAATATCCAAATTGTCCTGCAAATTATAAAGCCCACATTAATTTTCGTTCTGTATTTACTAACTTTCTATCTTTACTAAGAACAAATCAAGAGAACCAAGATCATATATACGTTTTCCGGTTATAAAATTCAAAGTCTTTGAACCGTTCAGAATTTTAAACCTCTATTCTTCTAACGAAACTGACCGTGTTTCATACGTTTTGGAGCTCCCATAGAAATTTGCCAAATATCAAAAGCTATCAGTATAGTCTAAGAAGGTGGGTAAGTTTTAAATATTCAGGCAACTGAATTCATTTTAATTGATATGCAACACATCGGGTGAGAACTCATCTTTGTACTTTGTCCATTAAGTCATCTTAGGTCAAATTTTCTGTGGCGTCCCAATACTGTCCGAACTGCCAGGAGGTAACTCATTTGTCATGTACGGACCGAAGCTTTTGCCCTGTTTATTGGGCGAATTCTGGAAGTATTTGAGGGAGTCCGCCAGTGAGGGACTCCTGTAGTGGAACCCGTACGACTGGAAACCGTTCTTCTCTCCGTCATCGAAGGTGAGGATTCCTGAGTTCTGCGCAGCCGCCAGTTCTGTCTGCAGGTAGATCATTTGGGCCCTTAGTGCGTTCAGACGCTGCCTCTCGGAGAATAGTACCTGTTGGATGAAGGAAATGTCATTAAAGGTTTTGTTAGGCCGGAAATATGAAATAGGACTAGATTAACTAATCCACTATCCCTTAACACGCTCTTTGGTACGAATTTCAACCAATCACAGCGCATTTATGTCAGCTGTTGAATGATAGTGGCTTGAATTAACAAATCCTAGATATTTAATCCTGTTTCATAATTGAGACTTGTGAGATATAAAAAGAAATTTAAATAAATTCACAAACACTAAAATATCTGGAGTCTTTAGCAACATTCCGAGTTTTCTAACGACCAGACATTTGATGTGTTTACTTTTTAATGTAAGTTCATTTATCAGGTACTATTCTCCGAATAAATTTAACCGAGCTGTCTCTTTCTTTGTATAGGACATTCTTCACATCTGCGGTGTTTGATATTCCTGGGGTGAGATACTTTTTGATTCTCTTTGAACTAAATATCCACATAGGAAAGCTATTCTGCTTGAAAATAATTAATTCTCAATTAAACTATTTCTTGAAAGTTTACTTTATTAATTTCGGGAAAACCCGAAATTAATAAGATAATAAACTTAATGGTTTAATGTACCTGGTCATGCATTGCTAGTTGAGACTCTTCAGCATGAGCCTTCAGAGCTTTGGACTCCAAGTTCCTGCCGGCCGCGTCTTGAGCTGCCTCTATGTGCTGCAAACCTTTGATGTTCCTCATCTTGACTTCTTGCAACAGCTTCACAGCTTCGTCCAATTCTCGTTCGGCCTCTGCCACAGACTGCTGTAGACGGCCCACCTCGTTCACCTGAAAACATGAGACGAAATAATATTAATAAGACAGATAATTTTTTATCACAACCATTAGCTGACTTCATTTGCTGAATTTTGAATTCCACCATCAGAATGGGAAGACGTTTTTTGTTGTTGTAATAAATGAGTACCTCTCTGCCATGTAAATGTATTTTAAATTATCGAATATTAAATTAGTAACTGACTAGTATGAAAAACTTTGAATCAGTGGGCACAAATTTCTGATACTCGAAAGTTACAGTCCAATTACTTCCACGAAAGACAAATTACCCGTATCATAAGTAGGTAAATTTAATAATGTTATTTCTTTTCTCGAATGGAGGATTTTTAGAGTTCTATTCATGATTGAGTACCTCCATTTGAAACTTTGACTCCACTTGCATCAGCAGCTGCTTCAAATTCTCAATTTGTCGCTGCTTGGCAAACAACCTCGACATTGTAGGGTTTTCTTTTATCTCTGACTCATCTCTAGTGAGGCTCTGTGATTCAATTCCTGGATTCTCTTGGTAGGACTGGTAGTTCGGTGCACCATCCACTTGACCGTTCTCTAAACTCATTTGACTTGGAAGGTTTGGGTTCTGCAACAGGTAGTTATTGTGGTATTGATTCTCTACGTTAACATCGGCCTGTTGAAGAGAATTTAAATTTATATTTTCAAGATGTTGAGTTCAAGTTTGACTTCAGCTGTTATCCACTCACAAATTAATAACACTGAAGAAAATAGGATTTTATTTTACATGATTTTTTTTTATATTATAAATTAAAAACTATATTAAATAAAAAACTACACGAAGAGAAAAAAATCCTATCCAATCTAACTGGTAGGAAAAGCTATGGAATAAAATTAAAATTTAATCACTAGAATTTAAATTAAATCATTACGATCAAAATACAACAAATTGTAGGGACAACTACGATAAATAAAAAAATATAAGTACAGGAAGTGATAAAGAGAATCAATCATTTAGTGTATTCCTATTACCGTATTTTTCGGATTTTTTCTTTTTTTCATAAGCAGATTTTGTTTGTAAGTTATTTCCTTTGGGTCTTTCTTGTAAAAAATAGATAAAAAGAAGACAAAACGTGTCTTGGTTACACTTCAGTTTTCCATGTTGTCAGCTCTTAAAGTATAGTAGAAGAAACGTACTTTCTAAACCATAGCTCAGTGGTGACGGTTTCAAAAGATGTCGCAAAGATGCAGAGCTATTAAGAAGTGGGAACAAACAAACAAAGTTCGGTTTAAACTTTGAAAGTTTTGAAGTGAATTCAGAAACTAACTGTTATCAAAGGATAGAAAGTCCTTCGCTTCCACAAAGTTCTGAACCCCTCATGTTCTAGAATTCTAGATTGTTTTCAAAGCAAAATCTGACTATCTAGTTTAAGGTTGCTTTCTAAAGTACTGGGATCCTTCTGATAGAGTTGCAGAAAGCTAATAAATATTTAACTTGGATAAGATTCACTTCAATATCACAATTACCTTTTCAATGTATCCAATTTTAATAATCTATGTGTTTGTGTTTACAAATTTAATCTTGAATATTCGTCGGCTAGAAGGGAAAACTGACCTAGTGACAGTTGGTCATTTTTCCGATTTTTCATTACTCTGGTCGAAAATTAACCCAACTATTGGCTAAAAATCAAAAGTTCGGTAGTATTCAAACATAAATATGCGCTTGAAAAAGCGAAAAACAATTTTTACCTGAAAGACTGGTGGAGATTTCAATGACCAAATGCAGATTGTCCAAATGCAGATGGTCAGTTTTACCTTCCAGCTGACGATATTCATTAACAAAATTTCAAAAAACATAACAATTAAATAGATCAATAATATAGTCTTACCAAATTCTTTATACTATCGTGTTTCACAATTTGCGAATTTTTCTTCCTGAATGCTTCTTCGGGGTTGCCAAATTGTTTGTGAGAGTTCATCAGCCTTTTCGTTTGATGTGATCCTAACGGTGCGGTTTGAGATGGACGATTTCTTTTTTCGACCATAATTTCTTGGTTGTCAGTTTCCATGTTGGGATTACCTCCCACGATCTCTCTTTTATAAATACTGTTCTCTCCCCTGGAACAATCGCTTACAAAACCATTTGTGTCGGTGTTAGTTATTTGTTTTTCAGGTTGTTCAGCATTCGTTTTGTCACAAATTGTTTTTAGCTCTTTGGATCTAACTGGAGTGGCTGCTGTTCCAGCTATGTCCGATTTCATTTCAACAAGAGGTTCTTTCTGAACAATATTTTCATGTTCGTTATTGTTATTGACACTGGCATCATTGTTTGTGATTGAAATTTTCACTGCTTTATCATTTCCTAGACCTTCTGGGTTCACACCTTTGGTCTCTATCATGACATGACCGACTCGATTATCACCATATACATTCTCATCATATTGATTGGTGTTCCCTCGTTCGTCAAAATAACCATCATTAGCATATGTCATGACGCCACCGTCTCCAGTATTAACGTTTATGTCGTTTGCATATTTGATGACGTCACTGTCTTGATTGTTCTGTTTACCTCCACTCAACGCCTTCACATGGTTACACTCAACACTCATGTCTCTTCCAAGGTCTGCATGAATACTTCGCTCATCAAAATATTTGCTTTTGTAGAACTGCATCTTACCGGTTACCAAACCGTTGGCTATTTTGTCATTCGGTAGATTGGAGAATACCAAATAGAACATCAGAAGTCTGAACTTCACTAAAATCATGTCTTTATTAATTTGTTTACTGACAAAGATTGGACATTGATTTTTAGGGGCAAAAAATGAAACAATAATAAAGCATCAATAAAACAAAGCAAAGTTAAAACATTATCTTAAAAACACAGTAAATGCAATGCAGAATTTAAATTGGGACTTTCTGAATGAATGGTGGCTGAACAATCCAGATTGAATGTCGAATTTATTGTGGAAGACTATTTTGAAGTTTATTAATGATCTACTGAAAATCATGTCACATTTTGAAGGTAGTAATTTTTTCCCCATAAACCTTGCAAAAATGTAAATACCTTCATGTTAAAAAAATATCGTGACTCGAAGAATGTTCACTATTCTTTTCTGAAATTTATTGCCATTGCGCAGTGGTAAATCAGTAAGTGATTCAGAAAATGGCACTTTAATTGACATTAAATAATATGTTCTCTTTTATATAAAAATAAACACAAAATTATATTTTGACTTAGAAAATGTTAATTAAATTTGATCATACATATTAGTTCTTAAATTCTTTTAATCTGGTTAATCCACAATGAAAATAATACTTTTATTATTAGACTTGGAATTATTACAGAATATTTCACGAGCCCTTAAACCAGCAGCAAAATACAAAGAAGGTCATGCAAAAGGAAAAATGGACGAGATTTTCTTTATTATTAAAACATTTCCTTAAACAAAAAGATGTTTATAAAAATAGATCATGTTCAAAATTTGGGTAACGAAAGAATAATCCACACATACATTTCATCCTGCGCTCCACTTACCTTCAAACATCCTTTTGAAAACTTGTATTTGTTGAAAACTATCTTTACTCGCCATGTTATTCAACCGCCATTGTCAGCTTGGCACCCGATATACTGGGTGACTCTAACAGATGTGCAGTCAATGAACGAAAACTATGATACAGAAAAATCACGTGAAATTTATCAGTCCAAAATGCAAAGTAAAAGTGATTGAATAGGAAAAGAGGACAAGATGGTATGTAAAAGAATGCTAGAAATTGTCAAAGGGTATACTTACATATTTGCCTTAACAAGAAGTTGCAAAATTTTCATCCATGTATTTTAAAGGAAATGCCAAAGAATGTTAAGTTACAGCTGATTCAATCAACAAAATTATTCGTCTCGATAATTGTGTTTTATAAATTTGTGGTTCAAGTTGGGGTACGTTTATTAGATCCCCCAAAAAAACACTACGTGTAAAAATAGTCGTCAAGTGTTGGAATGATTAAAAAGAACTGATATCAAAAACGTCAATTTTCTATGTTTAAAGGAAATATTTTTCACGTAATAAGTCTCTTGATAATTCAACCAAAATAATAGCCTCACAACAACAATACACCTTTGAGCAAACTTCGATTTGGTATTTTGAGAATTTAACCAAAAAATAGCCACACAACAAAACAATGCTCTTGTAAGAACAATCTTGCAATATTACCTACATAACCACGTCCTTGACTACTGCACACTGTTTTGTTAGCAACGTACTTCACATAAATTTCAGAACAAAACAGTGTGCAGTCAAGGACGTGGTTCTGTAATTGTGCAAGATTGTTCTTACAAGAGCATTGTTTTGTTGTGTGGCTATTTTTTGGTTAAATTCTCAAAATACCAAATCGAAGTTTGCTCAAAGGTGTATTGTTGTTGTGAGGCTATTATTTTGGTTGAATTATCAAGAGACTTATTACGTGAAAAATATTTCCTTTAAACATAGAAAATTGACGTTTTTGATATCAGTTCTTTTTAATCATTCCAACACTTGACGACTATTTTTACACGTAGTGTTTTTTGGGGGATATCACTACTTTTTGATTTAATTGATTTTCCTCTGATAGATGAAATAAAAACTGGTCAACAATCAACAGATAAAAGAAAAAAGACTTTTAATTAAAGGATGTTGATCTTTTAATTCAAGGAGAAAAATAAATGATATAAAAAGAACTTTGAAAAGATGCTGAAAGAATATTTCACGGTACTTGCTGGAGAGAGGAGAAATCTTGAGATAACAGATGTTATCCTTATTGAGTGGCACTAGATAGCGCTCAGCAATTTTGTTGATCTTTTCAAATTTTGAAACCCACTGCTATAGATTCATTAACAGAAAAGTACCCCGTTTCAGTATTGTTGGCAATAATTAGAGATGGGTGATACCGAGTATTTCATAGAACCGGTACTTCAGTAATCGATTACATAAAAGTACTGAGTATTTACCGAGGTTCTTTTGTACTTGGTTTTTGAGATTCTGCGAGCGGATGTAAATGGAATAGTGGATTCGAGTAATCACTCAAGAACTAAGTTCAAAAGCACCGTACACCAACTAAATCTCACAATTTTGCATTCAGAATGTTTACAGGAGACGAATCTCGATTCACAAAATTTGTTGGGTGTTTTAGTTTCAAGTGTTTCAATAGATTAGAAGCTCCACCTCCTATTTTATAACCTGAATTAAATAATGTACATTTCCCTAAACCGTCCAATAGTTTGACAAAGAAGTTTCAAATAGAAGACTTGGTTCTACGAGACAAAAAGAAAAATATTAGGACACCGACAGCCTGAATATTATTCATAGATAATATCGGAATAATGAAGTACCTCTCTCTGCTATACCCAGTTCTAGAGATCGGTATTTGGGTATTATTGTAATACCGATTATTTCATAGAACCGGTACCCGGTATGGTACCCGGCCCCGGCGTGTAATACCAAGTATTTAATAAAAACGGTACCCGCCTACTACGTACGATACGTCGGTACTCGGTTCCAGTGTGTAATACCGAGTATTTCATAAAATCGGTACCCAGTACGGTATGCAGATCCAGTGTGTTATACCGTCACCAGTGTTGTACCCAGTACGGGTACAGGTACCAAGCAAAATTTTGTACCCGGTATGGGTACGGGTACCTAATTTTATTATGTACCCGGTGCGGGTACTTTTGTAAATGTACCCGGTATTTTTTTGGGTACTTTTCGGGTACGTTATCCTTATCTATAGTAAGTATAGTAATAAGATTTGTCTAAATTATTTTAACTGTGGAGGACAAAATCTTGTCATTAGAATACCACCTAACAACCAAACTAAATAAAATACCAAATTGATGGTTAGCCTTTAATGAGGTCTTGAACTCCAAGTTCCAGGTTAAAAGTCTAGTAAGCTAGATTTTATTTTTATTTAAAATTATTATTAATGTTAATGTATTATTATTATTATCATCATCACAATCAAGAAATAAAAAGATACATTTATTAAAAATAAGGCTTGCACCTTTTTAATTTAAGTATGAATTTGTGAACAAAAA
The DNA here is from genome assembly GCA_024516035.1 of Bactericera cockerelli. NCBI lineage: Eukaryota > Metazoa > Arthropoda > Insecta > Hemiptera > Triozidae > Bactericera > Bactericera cockerelli. The sequence continues at coordinate 37,411,972 of CM044960.1, read as the reverse complement.
CTAGAATGTAGAAAAAATAGTATTCTATCATATAATACAAATTTGAAGAAAATCGGTTAAGCGGTTTTGAAGATACAAGTGATTTAGTCGAAAAAAATCCAAATTGCCAGGTGTATACAATGTGAAACAATCACGAGGAAGTATTGTGTCCATAATTAGCAGTGTTTTTTTTATTTATATTTATAAAGTAGGTACATATTTGTAAATTTTGAATGAGATCTATGTAATTTACGATTCATAATACAAAAGCATTGATCAAAATAAATGCTTTATTTAGACTGTCAGTTGTCAGTGGCCAGCCTCCGTGGCGTAATGGTTGTAACTACTGCCCGTAGTTCAGACATTTCGTTCGATTCCCAGTTGTTTCAGACTTTTCTAATATTTTTTTCTCCTCTAAACACGTCAGTCTGGAATCTACTCAGGCTGGGCGAGTTAAATGTAGGTAGCTGGAACGATTCCCAGCGAATGCAGGGTAAAACCCCCGTCCTGACTAGTTCAAATCAGGACGTTAAAACCAAATACAATCAACTGGTCACAATCGTTTTAAAATGAGGTTGGTGTGATAATTGGTGCTTCTTTTGTGGAACTTCAACCAGTAATAATGAAGAAAAAAACATACCTATTTAATCTTAAAATCCATTAACAATAATTCATTAATAATCAACTAGTGTTTTAACCTTGTATTGAAAAATTAGTTATGAACTCGTTAAATAACGGACAACTTTGTTTAGTGGTTTTGTTTACAATACAATTTGAATTATAATATGTACCTAAGTACATGGTAGGTAGATGGAAATTCGATCTTGGTAAAATAAAGAGGGAAATGAAAGTGCCGAGTATTATTGTATGTTCCGAAATTGCCTCTTACTATCGCTCTAAGAAATGTTGACCCATATATTTGCCTAACCTCGAGTTACTAAACATGGTGTCAATTCAGCATAATCAGTTGGTAGGTATAAACAGAAGAAGTGAGACATTATACTAGATAATACATTTAATAATTATAAATTAATAAGCAAGCATATATCCATGGAATATACCCTGAAAATTTCAGCTCGATTGGACAAAAAATGCAACTTATATCATGTTACAATGTTACATACATAGGTAGATGGATAATTAGATTGTGACAAATCAATGTTGATCGAGTTAAACCATACTCACTTGCTCACTTCGTTCGAAATTAAACGGTCATAGGAGGTTGACGCAAACTACCAACTACTCTTTTTTTTCTCACGAGAAAACCGGACATCCAAAGTACAGAGTAAAAAAAAATATACCTAGCCGGGATTCGAACCCAGGTCACCTCGCAAACTTTGTGTTTTACCTACACCAGTCGACGACCACAGAGACTGCTCAATAGGTACATAATATTTTATTATAATTTATCATTGTTTTGATCTATTTTAATCAATATTTTTCCTCTTACTGGCCAATACTTTATACACTTCTCATAATATAGACCTAGTTTACCTCTTGATGTAGAAATCTCTGAATGAAGTTATAAAATGTTATTATTCCCTGGTTGATAACTCAGTCTGCTGGCAGCTTGGGTGAAGCGAAGATGATTGGATTCCACCCATATTTTAAGTTCTATGTGAGGCGAAGATTTTTTGTTACTCTCATAAATCTTATTTCAGTTTTTTATTTTTATGTCTCACACTGTCGCTGATTTTTCTAACATTTTATTTACATCGTAGTATATTTCTGCGTAATTAGACCTTTAGAAAGAACCTTCAGTCATCAACTTGGGATAAGAAGGCGTGGCTCCAGGGTTCATTTTAGATATTCCTTTAGATGGCTTTAAATACTTTTCTACTTGTTTCAACCATCTGAAATTAAGTGATCTCATTCCCTTTGACTAGACCTTTCTAAAAACACCAGAAATACAACTCTAGGATAACAATAGACGGCTCTGGACTCCATAATAAGTATTCCTTTCAAAGACTATAACTCAAGTTTGGTCTAGTGTAATACTTTAGTTATATTTTTATATTTTTTCCTATGAAAAGAACTTTCGAAAAATACCAGAATCACAGCTCCAAGATAACCAGGGGCGGCTCTGTGCAACTTTCCGGTTTTATTTTAGAAGGCTATATCTCCTATCCTATAAAAAATAAATACTTAAAACTATAAAAGGTATGCAGAAATAAAAATTCCCTATCCATAAACGTAGCTCACGTCTTTCTACGACAAGCACACATTGCTGTACCCTTGACAGAAAATTGGTCTGAAAAAAAAAAAAAAAAAAAAAAAAAAACCCGTATGAATAATTTCATGAAATTCAAGATTTTCGGCGTGGCCAGTAAACGACTTTAACTGTACGTAGGAACCTCGCGCTTTTGTGAAACACAATCTATTTTCGCGTCTCATTACGAATTTGAAATAAAAATTGATAAAAGTTAGCGTTAAGTGGGCGAAAACAATAAAACAAAATACATATAAACTCTGTTTCGTGTTAATATAGGCCGGGTGGCTGGCGCTACTTGACGAGCGCTCGCCTCCCGGCGAGCTTGATTCACTCTACTTAGAATGACTTTTTCAACATCAATTTTATCCCCATTTCATCCATCTTTTCTATATTTGCCTTTTCTATGTTTCTCTTTTTGTTCCTTGTTTCTTCTCCCCAATTTTTTTTATCCACTACCTCCACTTCTTTTCGTTGACTCTTTCTCTCTCTCTCTCTCTCTCTCTCTCTCTCTCTCTCTCTCTCTCTCTCTCTCTCTGATCACATACTTGTTCTTTTCGTCCTCCACCGCCATTATTTTATCCATCAACTCCTTATCTTATCTTTCTATTTTTACACGTTTCCGCTTTTATTTCTCCTCCATCTTTTCTATTCTCTATCTCTCCTCCATTTATCCCCCAATAAATCCACAGACACGTTCATCTTGTTTACACTTACACTCCTTACATCTCGATGTCGAGTGTAATTTTCATCTCTCCATTTTCTCTCAACATTTTTATTGCAAATCCATTGGAAAACAATCTTTTGCAGGGACGTGAAATAATTCAATGCTGTCACCACCAGCAAAATTGTCTATTTTTTATGCTGAAAGTACGTAAGAGTACCATATACAAACATTTCTACACTTATATTATGGCATTAAGAGTATCTCCTACTTTATATTCTTACAGTTATCTCCAAGTGTCCACTAAAGTATGTTTTCAAGTGGAACACTTGTGTTAGAAAAACACAATTATATGTATGTATGTACATATGTATTTGCAAGAAAATCGTATTGAGAGGTATGCTTTAAGGAAGCCATATGTTGTATGTGGAAATTTTCTCGAGCTTATATTGCTTGATTTTAAAAACTTTAATGTAAAGAATAGAAGTATGCTGATTTTTTAAGATATTCCTACTTATTTATCATGTTCAGTCCAAGAATCTTTGGTTCTAGTAGAAATTCTGTAGAATTGCTTTGTAAGGGGGATATTGGTATTGATCAACAAGTGCACTGGTAGTCAAATTAGTCAAGTGGTTAACGCGCTAGTCTGGTAATTCAGACAGGTAAAAAAAAAAAAAAAAAATGTGCCAAAACCAATCAACCTCAACCATGAGGTTGAACAACGTCGACCCTGCTTGAGCGGGATAAGACAGAGTAAAAGAAGAAAAAGAAGGGATCCGTTGGTTCAAATCCCACCCAGTGCATGAATTCTTCCTCATTAATTTGAGTTTCTGACCACATAATAACCTCGCCTGGTGGTTACCTTGAAGTAAAGAGTGTTTTTTTTTATCGATTTCCAATTCACTATGATTTGTGGTGCCAATTCTTTGAATGACTTTTTTTATATCAAGTTTAAAGTAACTAAACTTATTCTAGAAGTGAAGAATAAGACCTTTGCTATTTTTTTTATGAAATTTATAGATAGCACAAAATGCATAATTGCATATACTTAATTTTTCATTTTAACGTTTCTCGTACAACTAAATACTTTTTTTTTCACAAGGTATGAGTGTGAACCTTGGATATGCAAGTACCAGAGCTAAAATTGTGCTAAAAATTAATCCTCCAAAATATAAAGAAATAAGTGTTTGCATTTTTTGACATTTCGAGTCTTTTTTTCCGAGAAACGCAGGCCTGGACAAGACTTTATGAAAGCCCTGTATACACCCATACAGTAATACATTGTTATATAAAATTAAGTGAGAGAGAGAAGTAGACTATTTCCAAAAAGTATAATTATTATGATTCGCTCTCCCTCTCTTTTCCGGATATGATCTGACCTGGGAATTTTGTAATTATAACATGATGACCTGAATATTAAAACGAAATGTGGCACTCTCTTTCGTCCCTTGGTTGACATACTGCAGAAGATTGCCATGCGTAATTTCAATTTGGGGGTGCTGCTAAATAAACTTGAACAAAACATGATTCATAGAGTCGCTCTTTCGGTATCTAAAGAGTTTGAGTTTGTTTACCATGCGAATCATTATAATTGTGCATTGATTAATCTAGCAATGTGTGATAATTTTCACTGTGTACGAGCAAGGATTGGAGAAAATCCTCTTTTTTTCTTTTTTGTCTGGGGGTGCTTCAGTTTTGCAGCTCCTTAGCACCGGCGGCGCCTGCATCAGAAGGAAGGCGTACAACGGGATGAACAAGCTACAACACAGACCGAAAGCGTCCACAGTGGCCGAGTGTACTAAAGAGGTGACAAGACGAAAATTTGCAATAATAGAGCTCGACTGGCGAAATTTCGAAATTAAAACTTCACCACTTCCCAACCTAACCCAACAAGTAGATTATGTATAATGGAGCTACCGCGGGGTGGGTGAGAAGGGAAGTGGACCACCCTACCATCCGCCATTGTCATTAGTTTTAACGATTCTGTTGATGACTTGAACCTCGTCTCTTCATCAAGAAGTCCAACATTATCTGCCATCAATGTGAGATTAGGAGGGGTGGAGATGTCGCAACATTGTATCACTAGGAGGAAGAGGGGAGGAGAGAAAGTGAGAGAGGTAGAGAAGAGAGGGGCAGAGAAGACACTTCTGGCTAAATTGTATGTTTATGGAAGATTTTACGACGCTGCTGTTGAAAATCATGGAGCTGTTGAAAGTCATGGGAATGTTTCAAGTCATGGAAATAGCGGCAAACAGTGCAGAAATGTTTCATTTATGTTTTCGCTAGTCGAGAACTTGGCGTTTTGTCAACCACCTGCTGTATGGACTTGCGAGATTTTATTTAATTAGTGTATAATATAATTATTGAGCATCCACATAAAACCATCCACTTTATGTGAATGGTTTTATGTGGATGGAAGACAACGTTCGATAGCAACGTACAGCGAGGTGTAGGCTTTGTGGTGCTGGCATTCCGGCTCAACCCAGGCTGTTTGAGGTTAATGCGGGTAGCAGGTTTGTGAGTTTCCTGCGAATGAAGAGTAACACCCCCGTTGTTATATGACCATTGACCATGCAGTTGAAAACGACATTAAACCCAAATTAAAAAAAAAAAATCCTGAGCTAGTTATAGACGTATTGCGTATGTGAGTAATGAACTAACGACCATTTAAAGAGATGAGGATGTTTAGTGGGTATGGTACATCGTTGTCAGTGCCGAAACCTCACACGTAAACCAGAGCTAGATGTGGCCCCTCGACCTAAACAATATAGCTGTTCGTTTTGAGCTAGAAAATATAACTAGATTAATAATAATAATATCGCTTTATTTATACTGCCCGATTAGGGCTATTAAGTCCCATTATTCCAGCAGTACGCCCAAAACTTATTATTATGTGGTAAAAATCCCAATTGGGCGGATAACTTATCCTGTCCCGGCTAGGTTTCGAGCCCGCGACCTCTAGTATCTCTGGATTTACAGATTGCCACCTTTACCACTGAGCTACCGGGACTAGAATATCTACCTCCTCTCTCTCTCTCTCAAAAAAAAAAAAAAAAAAAAAAATGAAATTGAAATTGAAATTAATAACAATAAATTAATCATTCGATTTTTGTAGAGAGAAAGGTAGAGAGAGAGAGAGAGAGAGAGAGAGAGAGAGAGAGAGAGAGAGAGAGAAAGAGAGAGAAAAAATAAGAAAAAAAGGGAAAGCTTGAGAAGAAGAGCGAAACTTACCTCTAAAGCTCCTTTTGGAAGTCAGTGGAGAGAGTTATTGCCTGCCGTGATGGCGTATAATCTGCCCATTGTTTCTGCAGCCAATGTTATAAATCATAGCATACATGATGGCATGTAAGATGAGAGAGAATAGGAAAGAGAGAGAAGGGAGAGAGAGACAGAAAGAGGGAGAGAGAGATATTTAGAAAGGTAGCACCAGACATAATAGCATGTAAGATATGAGAGAGAGAGACAGAGGAAAAATAAAAAAGGAAGAGGAAGAGGAAGAGGGAGAGATTGAGAGTTGAAAAGAGAGCTGTAAAGGTAAGACAATACATACAAACATGTAAGATGATAGAGAGAGGAAGAAACAGGGAGAGATAATGAGAGAGAGAGATAGGGGAACATAGAGGCGAGAGAAAGTTCAATAATATCATGTGAGATGAAAGAAAGATAGAGAGGGAGAGAAAAAAAAAGAGAAATACTCCAGTCAAATCATCAGCCCTACATCAGAGTACGGATGAGAACAGATTGAACGTCCCTTGCCAGCGTGTCGATGGCCCGTGAAATGCACCGGTTCTCGTAGGATAACCAAATCTAAGCAACGTCTAGCGAAGTGAAAACTTCGTGATGCAGGCATTCCAGCCCAACCCAGGTTGGGTGAGGTTAAATTTTATTGTTTATCTGCTCAATATTCGAGATGGTATATACAAAACTAGCGGGCTGTCGCCCGCTTTGCAGGCATGGCCGTGAAAGCAAAAAGCCCTTTTTCGCCAATGGCAGGTGTTGTAGTGGGAATTTCGAAAAATCCCGTCTTATTGCACATCTAGACTATAAGACAAAGCTACCTACCAAATTTCAGCTTCCTAGGACTTACCAGTTCGGAGAAACAGTGATGATCAGTCAGTCAGTCAGTGACTTTGACATTTATATATTAAGATAATAGAAGGAGACATAATTTGTAAGCTGCTGTTTTTAAGCAGCCTAATAAAACTGATCACTACACGAAATCTGTTTTAGAAATGAAAGACAGAAAAAAGTCGTTTTGCTGTAGACACAAAGTCTCTTCATTACACCAAGAGCAAATTGCTTCCGAGCCGATGTTTTTGTTATCACTTGCAAAAAACTCCCTTACAACATTTTACAATATTTAGACACAGACAGATTGTGAAAAAGTCTATTCGTAAATGATTCGGAGGATTAGAGGGCTTTGTACATATAAGAAAGCTAGGGATTTTGTTTTGCTGAGATTGATTAAATAAATGAGGTCTTGGATAAAATTTCTACTTGTCTAACTCGTCTGGAAACTGTCAATCCAACTTTGCTCCGACCTCGGTCTCTGAACCTTTCAATATTCGTTGACGGATTCAGCATTGGTAATTACTGATTGTAAGAATCCAGTACTGGACCGAACAATGATTCCTTATTTTTTTTTAAAGATCAAGGAACGCAAGATCAAAAAAACACTCCTTGATTCAGGATAAAATGACAGAAACTCAAATTAAGCTGAATTTTAACAGAATTTAAAACAATATCTTTAAAAAGAATTTAGAATAGAATAGTAAGTTATCATATTTGTGTTAATCACTTTCATGATATTATCACAGCAACTTAAACTCGCTTTACTAAATCCACGCTGAAACCGGGACTTGAACCACCGACCTTCAGCTTACAAGTCCACCGCCTTATCTGGCAAGCTACTGAGGTCGGTATTTTAACAGAATTATGTAGGTATAATCCATAAATTATACATTAAGGGCCGAGTTATAAAACAGGATTAGATTCAGTCCAAATGGACACTATCAGCTTGTTCAGGCTATCAGCTGATTGTTTGTGCATTCCGATTGGTTGAAATTCCCACTAGAGGTTATTTGACCTTGTAGTTTTCATTTTTAATTGATATAATAGTTATTTGTATTGTACATATATTATGTCTTCTTAAATCTAATAAAGTGTTTCATAATAATAATAATAATGGGTAGCCGAGCGGAACTGTGAAAAGTATTCAACCACTGTAAGATTACTTAGAACCGCCTAAAAGATTAGGAGGCAATGGAGAGAAAGAACATCTTAAAAGGGAAAAAAGTCGTCTATGAAGTGAAAAGCTTAGAAAAAAAATTAAACGAAGAAAATTCAGTATGCTAATCTGTGCAGATTAGGAAAACAATCTCGTAGCAAGAGAAGAGAGAGTGGGAGGGACAGAGGGGGATGGAAAAGAGAGGGAGAGAGAGAAAGAGAGAAAGAAACACAAAAGAGAGAACATGATGATTACGCTAAGTGAAGGAAGTAATGAGTTTGGTAATGGAGAGAAAGAGAGAGGAAAAATAAAGTACAGAGACAGGGTTGAGAATGAAGGAGATGGAGATGGAAAAAGGTTAGAGAGAGAAAGTGAGATAACGAGAAAAAGAGATAAAAAGATAGAGAGAGGGAGAGGAGGAAGGAATCTCCGGCCCAGGCTGGGTGAGGTTAATTCGGGTAGCTGGTACGGTTCTCAGAGAATGATGCAGGGTAAAACCCCCGTCTTAATCAGGACGTTAGTCAAATAAAATCGTTGGCGTTAGGAAGGGCATCTAGCCGTAACGAACGAACTACCAACGAACCTCAACAACGAGATTGAACAATGAGGAAAAATTCATGCACTGGGTGGGATTCGAACCATTGGATCCCTTCGCTACCTGGATTAACAGGCTAGCGAATTATAACCACTTGACTACCAATGCACAGGTATTCATCCGTCTTTTTATCCTCTGCATCTGCCTCTCTCTCCCTCTCTTTTTTTTATCTCATTCTCTCTCTCTCTCTCTCTTTCTCTCTCTCTCTCTCTCTCTCTCTCTATCTCTCTCTCTCCTAATATACAGTGTATATATGTCATATATCTCTCACCAAGGGCGTAGGCAGCGTGGAGCAGGTAGGAGCAGGTGCTCCTACCTAAAAATGCTTAATGAGTATGCAATTTGTGAAGGGGCTCCAAAAGATATTGAAAAAAACCCATTAAAATATAAGGAAAGTAGAAAAAAAAAGTAAATGAAATTAAAATTGCGGCTGTATACTACTTGGGTACAGACCTTATTTTATCCTTCTACTTGGGTACAAGAAAAAACACAAGATATCCGACTTGGGTAACGGGTCGTTTTTTTATTCATTACATAAAGAGTACATAAAAAATTATATAAAAATTATACCTACCTACAAATTTCTCACTTGGTCTACAAATTTTGAGAAGGTAATTTTCTTGATAGAGATTTGACATGGCCTTTCCAAATAAAATGTTGATGGTTTGATAAAAAAAAGTGTACCTAATTAATGTTGTGTTTCGTTAGCCGGCTAGGATAGCTTGGGTGAGGGGCTTAGGTTAGGTTGAAATTAGCGCAGGGTTAGACCGGGTCGCACAGCGACCCGGCCTAACCGCCTGCGCTAATTTCAACCTAACCTAAGCCCCTCACCCAACCATCCTACCCGACAAACTGGAGTCAGTGATCTACCGTGCAATCTCACCTTGTTAACTTTACCTAACCCTACCTAACTACAAAATTCCTCTAACAAAAAATTCACTTATGCATCATAATAATCTAAAACCTATATACTTAATTCCTATGTACTAATATTTTACCTGCTTTTATCTGGTACCCAAGTAGTACATCTTCCGTACCCAACTAGTAATTTTTACCTGCGTGTTTGGTACCAAAGTAGTAGTTCTGTACCCAAGTAGTAAACACCGAAAATTGCAACTATACCTACCATACCAAACGAAAGGGACCAAGAGAGAACAAAAAATCTGGTGTAAACATCACACGACTTTCCTTATCCCCCAAAAAGAAGTCGAATTCCGCCACTTTTGTTCCCGTTGAGTGACTCAACGGGAACGGATAGTTACAAATCAGTGCCAAATTCGTAACCAGCACCTTAAAATCATTGGATTTGATATGTCGCAACCCCCATCTGGGGAAATAATAAAAAAGTTAGTCCAAGCGGGTCCCCCCAAAATACCGGTAAATTGAGGCCGGGTTCCAAAAAGTTCAAGATATCAAAAAAATGATGAGAATAGACCCCTATTATTTTTTTAATCCGAGAAAATGTTGTTCTCTAACTTTTTTTGTATCTTTAACCAATTTAAAGAAGCGGCGCTTGCGGCTAATATTTGCGGCCCTGCGGCCGCAGAATGCGACCGATTTCAACCAAAAGTTTCATGGTTTGTCTGGTGTATAAAATGAATTACCATACCAAATTTCAAGTCTCTAGCTCTTACCGTTCTCGAGATATCCTGTTTACACACACACACACACACACAGACAGACAGACAGACAGACAGACGCACGGACCAATGGCTGAAAACAACTTTTTTGGTATCCTGAGGCTATGATTCGTCCAGAAATGTGAAAAACTGGGTAGGTCAAATTTTTGACGAATACAATACTTTCCTTATTATAGATAAGGAAAGTAAAAAACCATTCAATTCAATAATTCAAGTTGGTTTTGTTCCATCCCGCTAGAGCGCAGTGAGAGCAGTCTGCGGTGTTCGAAAACCAGGGATGCCATATGGTATTTTCATAATTTCCCCAAACCTACCCCCCCACCCCCACATTAAAAAAATCTTGGTAGGAAAGAACCTACCCCCCCCTAAAACGTAGTGCTAAAAACGGCTACTTTATAGCACCGCAAGCGAACTTTTAACATAATATTGAGAAGTTAATTACGGAGAAAAGAGATAAAAAAAAGAGCTTTTTTACATTGCCGCAGGGGACCTTTTTACATATTTAACACTATAAAATGGAGGAAAGAGGTAAGAAAAGGGCTACTTTAAAGTGCCGCAGGCGAGATTTTTACTATTTTAGAAGTAAAAATAGTAGAATGTAGAATAATAATAATGAAAGGTTATGAAAATATGAAAGATTAACATTACAGCGCTGCAGGACCCGCAGGCGAAGTTTTGATAAATTAAGCAGTAGAATATGGAGAAAAAACTACCGTTAAAAAAAGGGCCAAGTTCCAGAACTCCTATCCAAAAAGGTTTTGCCAATGAATGCATCGATATCTTGTTTGCGGCCAAGTTATGTTGGTACTAAATTATTTATTTTATTAAAACCCGTTTTCTGAGTTCCTCATTTTGTATGTTTTTAACTGCAAACTATCCTCTATCTTGGCCAGTGTCGCTCCTTGTGATGGTTATATTGTTATTCTGTACCTATACATATAGTCGTAATATTCCATACAACGGATGGCATAAAACTGGCCAAGTTAGAGGATAGTTTGCAGTTAAAAACATACAAAATGAGGAACTCAGAAAACGGGTTTTAATAAAATAAATAATTTAGTACCAAGATAACTTGGCCGCAAACAAGATATCACTGCATTAATTGGAGAAACCTTTTTGGATAGGAGTTCTGGAACTTGGCCCTTTTTTTAACGGTAGTTTTTTGTGGGACATCATTACTTTTTGTAAATGGTTCGTTTCACAGCACGTTTCATTACTTTTTATTAATTTTTTTAGGATTCTTCACTTTAATATGCTCCCTAAAACGACACCGTTTAACAGCAGAAATAGTGCGAAAGTGCCGGTTTACAGTAAACCCTAGCACCATGCAAAATTTCAGCTTTGCAGGTAGTAGGGAAGTACCTCATAATTTATATACCATAATCGAGTATATTTCCTCCCTAAAATAACACCGTTTAACAGCATGATAAGTGCGAAAGTTCGGTTTTCAGATTTTTCCCTGTACTTTTACAATGAACCCTAGCACCATACAAAATTTCATCTATGTAGGTAGTAGGGAAGTGCCTCATAATTTTATGTATAGTCGAGCATACTTTCTCCCTAAAATAACACAGTTTAACAGCAGAAATAGTGCGAAAGTGCCGGTTTTCAGATTTTTCCCTGTACTTTTACAATAAACCCTACCATCATGCAAAATTTCAGCCTTCTAGGTAGTAGGGAAGTGCCTCATAATTTTGATGATCTGTCAGTCAGTCAGTATCAAAATCGCAAATTTCAAAATTACATTCCTCTGAAAGTTTTTTGCATAGATTTCTTTAAATTTTCAATGTCTCTTTAATGATATTAGGACAATCTCTGTTCCAAATTTCATATATCTATGATCAGTTGAACCGAAGATATGAGGGTGTGAAAAACCGGGTGAATCGGTTCGTGTAAAGATACACTGCCTTGCTTGCTGGAACTTGGCCTGGCGCACTGCCGTGCGCTCAGATATAAAAAAAGGTTGGGTAAGGCTGCCCTAGGTTATAAGTCCCATCTGTTCCTCTGAAGAATTTCCCCAAAATAGGGCTTTAAGATTTTTTCCCCAATTTGGGAAAAAACCCAATCTGGCAACCACGAAAACGCAAGTAGTTATAAAATATCAGGTACACCTTCTTTATACTAAACTTTTTTTTTCGGAATTGCTGGACGCCCCCCCCTGCTCCGGCCGGAAACTGCCCCTACCTAACGCAAATGCTGCCTACGCCCTTGTCTCTCACTCTCATTCCCAATTTGTAATCTTCTCAATCTCTTCTTCTCTTTAATCTCTTTCTACTTTTTTCCAGTTAAATGAAAAACAAATTAAATTCCAGTTTGTTTTCTGACAAGACGTCACGCGTCTTTGTCATCTTAAAGAGAGAGAGAGAGAGAGAGAGAGAGATAGATAGAGAGAGAGAGAAATAGAGAGAAAGATACACGAGCACTGTGAGAAAGAGGAGATAAAAAAAATGTTCAAAGAAAGAAAACAATGGAAATACTTCCGATTTCTAATATTAGAAATTTAGCGGAAGTAAAATCGGAGCTCAATTTATTTGTTTTAAATTTCATTCACCCATTTAAACCAGCGAATAATCCCATCATATTGCAGAATAAAATGATGTCCATCATTTTATAGCAGAAATTATAAATATGTCTATCATTTTGTAGCAAAACTGATATGACTATCATTTTATAGCAGAAATGTCAAGGTCGATAATAAGGAGTTCAATGAAAATACTTTCTTAGAAATCGTTTTTCTAAGTTGGAAATCGAACCAGGGACCTATCAATTCGAAAACATGACAAGTGCTGTGGGCTTAACGCCTTCCATTCACTTATCAATGTTTATCATCCACTCTATTCTACCCTCTCCTTCCTATCTTCTCTTAAGATTTGAATAAAAATCCTTTTCTGTAGATAGGATATAACTTATTATTTTTTCAAAACTTGACTTAATTTTTGGGACACCTAAAAAAAGGCCCCGACGTTGAAAGTTTTGGAGGGCAATCAAAACTCAAATTTTACGAGCGCCCCACCCCAGCCCAAAGCGCCGCGGGGGATATTTTTATGACTCCTAGTATACCTGCCTCCTGGCGGCTATGTAAATATATTTTGTCCCCTTCTTTTTCTCCAGTTTTGCTCCAGACTTTTTCTTTCTCGGTTTGGAAGGAAAATTTAATGCTTTACAGATTTTTATGGTTTTTGAAAAGTGAACGAAATTGGTCCCCGTAACCTTCCACCACGGTGACTTGATTTTCTCATGCAGAGTAAAGTAGTGGTAGACATTACTATAGCTTTTTTTTTTACAAAGAAACTACATTGATAATCATAAAACAAGGTAGGAAAGCTCATGTTTTCAATTAGATATCCTAGTTGGCTGAAAATAGAGTGTTCTTATATCTGCACTTTAAATATTTTTTCAAGATCAGTGGTAAATTTTGGAGCATATTTTAAGGTTCTATTAAGGTCAGTGGTATCATATTATAAGATCAGTGGTAAATTTTTATAGCATATTTTCAGGTTCTTGAACAGCACTGTTCCTGTTATTAGTCTTTTGAAATTATGTTCCTAGATGTTAAAAAAATCAAACAATGTGAGATCATATAAATCACAACAATGGCATGATGAAATTCAGCAGCAACATTCTAAAGAGCTGGATTTGCATAATGAAAATTTTGACAAAGATATTTCAGGAGTTATTTTGAAATCAAATGCATTAACATGGTTGTTTTTTTTTGTATTACAATTAAATTTATTTATTACAAATAAAAAACTTCACTGATCTTGCTGTCGTCGGGGATAGACCTCATAATGCTGACGGCATTCCCTTTTTGTATTGCCAGAGTATGCCAGACAATTAACATAATATGTTTCAAAGGTTTGGGTTAGATGCATTTTTATCGCTCATTACTAAAATAACTAAGGGCCGAATTATGAAGCAGGCTTCGATTTAATCTTAATGGCGACTACCCCTTTACACGACCTTTGGTGGGATTTTTTTTTTTGCCATTGGCATTGGGCCAAAAATAACCCCATTCAGCCACTTCATTGTGGGAATAACTTGCGCTGTGATCGGTTGAAATTCGCACCCTAAGATTAAATCCAAGCCTGTTTCATAATTCGGCAGTAAGCTAAGGTGCATGAGAACAATGTGTCAGTGTGTCACTAAACATAAATAAATAGATAACATGATCAAACCCCGACTAAACAAGAATAAAATTACACTAGGGATATGTACATAAAATAAAGACGAAAAAATTCACAATCACAAATTTAAACTCATCAAAGTAAAAAACAAAATCTTGCCCATTGTTCTGTTTGATTTTTTTTCCTCCCTCTCCGAGCAAGACTTCTCTAATCCCACCATTCCTCAGTCGAGTATTCAAAGGAATATGAAAATCTTCATAATTTACTGTAATGATATTTTCTCATTCCTGGAAAAAAGAAAGAAAAAAAGGAAAAGCTATTGACGGAGTGGCGACTGAACGGAAAAACAAGATCGTAAATTTCTGCGCTCAACCAAACTTTTTATTTGACTTGTCTTTCCCGAGGCTGACTCATTTTTTGGTTCGTTATTTTCCTTGAATTTTCCCGCAATCATGTCCTGTTTTTGGATTTCTTCTTGTTTGATGTGTAGGTTTTTTTTCTTGTAAGGTGTATAGGTATTGTTATTGTTTGGTGTTTAGGTTTTTTTTCTTGTTAGGTGTATAGGATTTTATCTTGTTAGTAGGTACAGAATTTCTTCTTGTTAGATACATAGGATTTCTACTTTTTAGGTGTATAGGTTTTTTTTCTTAGGTGTATAGGATTTTTTCTTGTAATTGTGAATCCCCTCAATCATGTCCTGTTTTTGTATTTCTTCTTGTTAATATAGGATTTATTCTTGTAAGGTGTATAGGATTTTTTCTTGTTAGGTAATTGCGATTCCCTGCAATCATGTCCTATTTTTGTATTTCTTCTTGTTAGTATAGGATTTATTCTTGTAAGGTAGATAGGATTTCTTGTTGTGGCGAGTATTAATATTAGGTTTTTTATATTCAGATCATCAGAGTGTAAGTCTGTAATTTTTCATCTTGACTTTTAGAAAAAATTTCGAACCTCCGAGCTCAACTCTGAAGCCTTCCCGTCATTAACAAAATCAAAATTCCGAAATCTGGCCTCGATGGTGATCAAAAAATGAAGAACATTTCTTAAAAAAAAGCTCTCTTTCACGTCTCAAATTTCTATTCAGAATTCCATTTTTCATCAACTTTTCTTTTGGGGATTTGACGAAAAAAAGTGTCTTCAGCATAAATTTGTATGCATCCCTTTGGGTATAATATAAATTGTAAATTTGTATGCTTTTCTCGTCTGCTTTACATAGAGTGGCTTTTGTACAGCGTTTTAATAGAGAGCGTTTTTCTTGAGCTGTTCAGTTACTAGATCTGTCTCTTCAATGTGGTGGGGTAAGTTTGACTGGTGCATGCTCTGAGCTGTTCAGTTACTAGATCTGTCTCTTCAATGTGGTGGGGTAAGTTGTGTCTGATGCATGCTCTGAGCTGCTCAGTTACTAGATCAGTCTCTTCAATGTGGTGGGGTAAGTTGTGTCTGGTGCATGCTCTGAGCTGCTCAGTTACTAGATCTGTCTCTTCAATGTGGTGGGGTAAGTTGTGTCTGGTGCATGCTCTGAGCTGCTCAGTTACTAGATGTGTCTCTTCAATGTGGTGGGGTAAGTTGTGTCTGATGCATGCTCTGAGCTGCTCAGTTACTAGATCTGTCTCTTCAATGTGGTGCGGTAAGTTGTGTCTGATGCGTGCTCTGAGCTGTTCATTTACTAGATGTGTCTCTTCAATGTGGTGGGGTAAGTTGTGTCTGATGCGTGCTCTGAGCTGTTCATTTACTAGATGTGTCTCTTCAATGTGGTGGGGTAAGTTGTGTCTGATGCGTGCTCTGAGCTGTTCATTTACTAGATGTGTCTCTTCAATGTGGTGGGGTAAGTTGTGTCTGATGCGTGCTCTGAGCTGTTCATTTACTAGATGTGTCTCTTCAATGTGGTGGGTAAGTTGTGTCTGATGCGTGCTCTGAGCTGTTCATTTACTAGATGTGTCTCTTCAATGTGGTGGGGTAAGTTGTGTCTGGTGCCTTGAGGCTGTGGTTCTAGGTGCGCGAACAAACGGTGTCCTAGAGCCCTAGGGTTAGGCCACAGTACCATGTATATAATAATCTAACCATGTTATTAAATGTAAGCAGCCTCAAAGGAGTTCCGAAAATCATCTATATTATTATGAAGGTGTAGGGACTAGGGTCCATGTATAAGGTCTAACACACAGGGTCTTTGCTTTGGCCACCTATTAATACATGCAGAAAAATATAAAATATTCGGGATCAATTATTTGCCAGCGTGAGTGACACGTTATTATTTTTTTTATTTTTTATAGAGATGAGTGTTTCACTGCCTTTTTTAATTCGTAGCCATGAAATTGGAGCTACTGTAGACGCTTGGTGTTTGTGTTGTAGCCTGTCCATCCCGTAGTATGCCTAATATAAATAAAAAATATATAAATACCTCATTATTCTCATTAATTAGTATTAAAAGAAAGTGTTTGATTTTTAAAGGAATAACTAAATAATAAGCATTTTTAAGCAATAATGTTTAAAATCTCTTATAGACCCCAGCTGTAAACAAGGTTGCTACAGTAACATCTCTTATATTGAGTCCTGAATGTCCTCATATACTTAAAATGATTTTGAGCACTTATGTAACAATGTTCAAGGAAGATCTGTTTTTTTTTTTTCTTTTTTTTTTTTTTTCTTTTTTGCAAATCTAAGATAACTAATTGTATTTTATTTTTGACTTTGTTTCAGGTAAGTGCCATAATAAGATTAACTGACACCTTTTAGTTTCCTCCTGCTGAGTAAGTTGTTGTAATTATTATACAGGGTGTCCCACCAAACTTGGACACCTCAAATTACTCGGCCCCTGAAAGAGTTTTTGAAAAATAAAAAAATCTAGGGTACATGTGCCCTAGATTTTTTTATTACATCAAAAAATTTTATACAGGGTGGTTCACAAGTGAAATAATGACTTGATTTTTTTTAAAACCGAGTTTTTTTTAATTTTTTATTTAGGATTAATAATTCTCGTCTAATTTTACACATTTTTTGTTAGTCATATCGAAAAACAAAACTAAAGTGTTGTACAGGGTGAGACATAATTTTTTTGTAACAACATATTTTGAGTCGTTACCGAAAACCCAGGCCAGGGTGTGAATTTATGGAAGCCCTGTATGAGTGTATAAATAAAAGTTTTTTTTTTAACTGCGAAATGTAAAAATGATTTTTATTATTCAATTACAAAAGTTGGAGGTGCTTGCTTAATGGTCTGCATTTTTTTGCGTGTGCAAAGTTCATGAAAAAGTAATGGTATTCATTTTCAGCAACATCGTCATAATAAAAAATATAGGTATGATTCTAGTAGGTATATATTTTTATTATAATTTTTTGTTGCTGTGAGTTGCGTTAATATTTTTTTATGTGGGATTTTTACATTTTTCGTTTTGGGACACCCTGTATAAGAAGATCATCTTTAGGATGACAGCCCAAAACGCTTGCAGCATTGCCTCGTTGAACTGCAAGGCTTATTTGTTGCAGCAAATAATTTCCCGACCTTGGGTCTCCAGTCTTTTTTACAATTGATCTTTTTAGTTCTTCTAGCCATTGTTTAGCTTCTTTGCACATCGGCCCCATTGTTTCAATAGCAAAAGCTTTCAAAATGTAATTCTGCATTATATGTATTTTAGCTGTAGTTGTCATATCTGTCTTGATCACACTCGTGATATAACAACTACTCAAACTTGCTTTACTAAATTTAAATGCTTGAACCAGCGACCTCTAGATTACAATTCTGCCGCCTTTTAGTAAAACAAATAAACTAGAAATAGTAAAACAAATATGAAGTTTTGTTTTCTTAGAAATTCCTCTGATAGTCAACTTATAGTAAACAACTTATGGTCTCATCACATTAAAAAGGAGACATATTGTACACTTAAATAAATGCTAATAAAAAAAGGAGACATAAAAACCAGATGACTCAATATGAGAAAATTTAACCATGGATTCTTGAATTTTTACAAATCAATTACAGCCACAATGCTATAGCCAACTAGAGACTGAAAAAATGAGGTCTAACCGCGACAAATATATGTATTATATTTACTTTTTTACTTCCTATAAATTTCGAATATTATTTTTACTTACTAAACCTATATTTAGAGGAAGATGGAGGCTGTATATCTAATAAACATGGCTTCCTTACGACCTCACAAGTGTCTTTCAATAATATGGGGACATTTTATAATACTCTGCCTAGGCGTATTCTGCTATAAAATCGCGTTTCTATGGGACGCGTCCATTATGGGACCTCTCCCTTTATTAAATGGGACTTTTTGGCCCCCAAAAATTATTTGGAACCTCATCCTATCTATAGTGTAGTTTTCAAACAAAAATTCTGTTCCCTCCCAACAAGTGAGGTTGGCATTTCCGGCGTAAGCCAGACTCCGTGGGATAACGGTTGTGACTACTGCCTGAGTTCGATTCCCGGTTGGAGCAGACTTTTCGCACAAAAAATTCTGTTTCCTCCGAACATGTGAGGTTGGCATTTCCGGCACAATCTCGGCTGGTTGAGGTTAATGTGGATAGCTAGTAAGATTCCCAGTGAATAGATGGTAAAACTCTCGTCCTGAGCAACTCAAATCAGGACGTTCAAAACAAATAGAATCAACTGGTCACAATAGTGTTCCTTAGGTTGGCTGTGTTAATTGCACGAAGAAACCTTACAACCACGTGAGATAGTAAAAATACTGACCTCAGTAGCTCGATCGATAAGGCAGTGTACTCGTAACTAGAGGTCGGTGGTTCAAGTCCAAAGTTAAGCAAATATTTAGTAAAACGAAATTGAGTACTTAATTTTTTTCAACATTTACTTGGGTTTTGGCATTTAAGAAAAAGAAAAAAATGTGTTATACTCGTAAGAACTGTCATATACTCATATCCTATTTCAACATTACTTACATTTAAAATTACGTCACTGTTTTTTTAATATATTTTTTTTTTTTTTTAAATACTTTGTGATATTGCAATTGTGATTAGTTTGTGATATTGCAATTGCAATAAGTCCTCTTTATTAATGTCCTCTCTTTTTTATCTCTCTTCTTCTATCTCACATTAATGGTTGGTTGGAAGAGCTATGGTTGGGTGGAAGAGCTCAAGCAATTTGAGAATCCTGCCATTAAAGCCTTAAAAAAAAAAAAAAAAAACATTCCTCCCTTCATGTACAATCTTCTCTAGTTCCATACGTTTTTCCTCTTATATCTCATCTTGTATTTTATATATCTTCTCTTCGTCTTCCTCATATATTATCTTTTCTTTCTATACCTCTCTTTTTGTCTCTTTTCTTATATGGCTCCATTTGGTATCTCTTTCTCTTCTCTTACTCACCAATTTTATCTCACCCTTCCTATCTCTCCCACTCCTTTTCTTGCTCTCTCCCGTTTTCTCTCTCTTAAAGTCTTCTATCCCATCTTTATTTTCTTACATTATTTTCCTCAACCTTCATATCTCCTACTTGCTCCATATAATCCAGCATTTTATGTTTCCACTGCTCGGAACGACTCAGTGAATACACAGTGTTTCTTTTACAATTTTCACTGTATAATTTTACTTCCGATATATTTCTAATTTTAGAAATCGGAAGTATTTTTCCTTGATTCTCGCTTGGGGCTAATATATTCGACAACATAAACATGTCTGGCTGGGGGACGTTAAACAGGGGGAAGACCAGTGTCTCGCTAGAGGACTATAAACTGAAAATGGACTAGGCAATCCTAACAAGCCAGGCAGGCTAGCTTGCAGTTTCCCAAGGTTTAATCTTAATATATAAATGTTAAAGTCACTGACCACTGACTGATCATCGCTCTACAGCCCAAACCTTAGTTCTAGGAAGCTGAAATTTGGTAGGTAGCTTTGTCTTATAGTCTGGATGTGCAATAAGACGGGATTTTTCGAAATTCCCACTACAACACCTGCCATTGGCGAAAAAGGATTTTTTGCTTTCACGGCCATGCCTCGGCCCGCAAAGCGGGCGACAGCCCGCTAGTGGCTTATAAAGAGAAAGCCCAAGTTCTCACGATGGTTGATCGCACATAAAAATATGTGGTTCAGAACGAGCTAACTTTTCTCGTGAGTCTTGCTGCAGACCGGCGCTCCCCCAGCTGAAGGAAAGCTGATTACAACAACAACAACAACATTATATTTGACAACAGACGTTTTTTACATTCTATTACTTATAAGGTATAAAAAGTATTGTTTCTAATAAGTTGGAACTTATTATTATGTCGAGCCGACCTCAGTAGCGTGATCGATACGGCGCCGGACTTGTAATCGGAGGTCGGTGGTTCAAGTCCCATGTTCAGCGAAAAATTAGTCAACCAAGTTTGAGTAGTTGTGTTAAACACAAATATAATAATAAAATAATGATGTACTTTTTGTGTTATTACTATGTCGATTATTTCACATCTCTTCTAAATTATTATTTTCATTTCTTCACGTGCTGTAATCTTCAATTTAAAAGCAGTTTCTATAAAATATAGGTTGGATTCTCAAAATACCAAATCGAAGTTTGCTCAACGGTGTTGTTGTGAGGCTATTATTTAATTGAATTCCTTCAAACATAGAAAATTGACGTCTTTAATATCAGTTCTTTTTAATCATTTCAACACTTGACGACTATTTTTACACGAAGTGTTTTTTGGGGGATAAAATAAACAGCAAACATAAATTATTGAGAAGTCAGTAATGGCCGATATGGAACTCGATGGTTCGAATTGCTACAGGGGCAAGGAGGAAGGAGCAAAGCAGAAAGAGTGACAATTGGCAATAACCAAAATCCCTCCCGCCTAATCCCTTATCATTCTCCAATATTAAAATTACCCCTGTAATAACAATATCATCAATATAGAGTCATTTGATTGTAAATGTGACTTTTTTTTCATAACAGTATTGCTCCCTCCATTGCTGAACCCTCAAACAGCTTGGGGATCATCAGGGGTTCAAAATGTCCATTTCAGTATGAAAATCCCTCTAATGGGCTGAAATTTGGGACCAATGGACCCGGAATGGCTGTTACAAGTACAACGCATTATGCAAAATGATATATTGTTCAGATGAGGTGTCGACTTTTTGTAAATTTTCCGTTGATGTTATTCGAATTTTTCGCATTTTGTTCTTTTAATACAGTGGCGAAGAGAAATAGTTCCATTAACTCAGTGGCGAAGAGAAATTGTTCTCAGTGGCAATTGTTTTCATAACATTGTCCATCGTTTCCCGTTAATCCTCCCTGGACTTCTATAAAAATGTGTCATCTAAGGAACAAGGAACAAGACGTACATACCTACCCATTCATTTCCCTTCTGACACAACACGCTACCATCGTGTTAGTAAAATTCATGATTTCTACTTGAAGTTCAAGAGAACCGAAAGAAAGATCTCTAATTCTTCTTCCTAATATTTATGTTCTTGCTTTCCATACAGAGTCTTGACAGCCGTTGCTAATAGTAACTTAATCTATGACTATTCCTGCGGAAACTACATGTATGTAAACAGGACTAGGTATACAGGGTTTCCAGAAACTAGCAGATCATCAGAATGCAATTTAATCAGAAGTTCATCCAGCCTGTGTAGATGTAGACACTATCTGGATATTTCTCTAAACCTTACTCAGATATTTCTCTCAACCTTACTCAGATATTTATCTCAACCTTACTCAGATATTTATCTCAACCTTACTCAGATATTTCTCTCAACCTTACTCAGATATTTATCTAAACCTTACTCAGATATTTATCTCAACCTTACTCAGATATTTCTCTCAACCTTACTCAGATATTTATCTAAACCTTACTCAGATATTTTAACACACTCTGATTGGGTTATTTAGACGAAATTTGACGCTTTAAAGGGAGATTTGGGGATGATGAGGGTTAAGAGTGCCTTCTGGAGACTTTGATTTATTCAACGTGCCACCTCCACTTGTCGATTATTTGCTTAAAAAAAAAAAAAAAAAAAAAAAAAAACAAACAAAAACCAATGGTGGAAATTTCGAGGCATTTTTTCATTGGTTTGCCCATTTGAGATGAATTTTTTACACCTTGTATTCCCTGAGTAGGATATAAATATCCTGTGAATTATTTATCTGTCAGCCGAGAAGTAGACTTACCAAAAGGTGTGATATATGGTCGACAAGATCTTACAGAGTGTCTCACAAACTCTTGTAAAGAAGGGTTGTTTTTTTTTTAGATTGAACATTTTTTCAACATCTAAGTCGTTTGACACGGGGGTTTTATCTTCCTTTCTCTGGAAATGTAAATACTAGCTAACCACCGTGCACGGGTAGTCAAGTTGTTAACGCGCTATTCTGGTAATCCAGGTAGCGTAAGGATCCGTTTGGTTCCCACCCAGTGCATATAATTGACCATTTTGTAATACCTCTGTGTCGCTAGGATTGCGTACTGTCTTAGATGGGAAAAACTGATGCTAAGCAATTACTTACGTTATCAATTTTGTCTTTTCATTACGCCCTTAAATTTTTTTGATTTTTTTTTTTTTTTTTTTTTTTTGAAGTCAGGAAAAAATCTTTTAAAGACACCTAGGTCATCCTGGGATTTACAACCACTAAAAACCCACCTTCTCAAAGAGCTAACCGCACCTGGAACCGAAAAATAGATAGACGTATTTTTCTATTATGTCGATTCATGGGACATCCTACGTTTCGTCACCTTTTTAGTCGACACCATGATTGAATGACCCACCCTGAATGCAAAATAAAACACTTTCGGGGAAAGATTTTGAACTTCTGATTATGAAGTCGCGAGCCTCAGTAATAGACGATAAATTATAACATCCTATATACAGGGTGACAGTGAACGCAAGTTCCTTCAATGATAAAAATGAAAGTTCTTAAACTCTGCCTCGATGTATTGTTATCGAACGTAATGTGCTCGATTTCGAAATTTTCCTTAATCGATGTCAAATTTTTGCACATACATTAAGTTTATATTTTCTTGAAATCAAACTCATTTCCGTTGTTATTTTTAAAATTTAAAAGTACACATAACCAGATTGTTTATTAAGAGGTAATTTAGATGGAGAAAAATAAACTTCCAAGTTCACCGAGCAAGTGTTTACCTCGATGAACGCTTAATACCAGCGATCTTATTAGAAAAGTATTCACAACGATATTTTAATTATTCTTCTAATTTTTGCCCGCCAATGCTTGCCAATGTCGATAAAGAATTGGGGCAGATTGCAGCTCCAGATAGGGATTTGATATACTGTCTCTTCATGAAAAAATTAATTTGAATTTTACCAAATTAAAACCCACCTATAGTGCCGATTTGTTTTCTTCTTGAGAGCGAAGAATTTGCCATGCACTCATACAGATTTCCAATTTTTGTAAAGAATCGTTTAAAGTGTTTAAGTTTACCTTCATTGATTGTTTTAAAGTGCAGTAATTCTGTTCAATACATGAATTTTCACTATCTAATAATACTACAGTTAAAACAAATTTATGTAACAGATTCCTTGCGACTTATTGTTAAGTCACGTGGAACTTAATTTTACTTAATTTTAAGCAACCATTGTAAATATACATTTAAAAAAGGTATATATTCTTTCTAATTATAATAATAATAAAAATAAATAAATAAATAGATGCCTCTGTGTCATTTTTTTATACTTGTTTTTATAAAAGCATAATAAAATTGGCGGGGTTTCAGTCATTCTTTCCAATTCAGACAAATCATTAAAAAAAAAAAAAAAAATAGTTGGAGATCAAAATAACTACTCTGCTCCCACTACAAAAACAAACTTTAAGTAGCTACACTAGCTATAATTTTTCCATCAGGTTTTTGCCCTAAGTTGCTAACAGGTCAACAACCAATACAAACACGTAGTTCTAAAGTGTTTATTTTTGAGATTATTATTGATTAACCCTGAATGGCACATATTTTTTTTTTGATTTGTGTTAATTACAAATGTTAAACAAAGACCACCTAGCGTTGATGATTTTCAACCTTCGATAGAAGAGGAACCTGAATAAGAAGAAGTTATTCACTTTCGTGATATCACAACTACTCAAACTCGCTTTACTAAATCTACACTGAAACCGGGACTTGAACCACGGACTATCAGGTTACAAGACCGCAGTCTTTCGATCAAGCTACTGAGCTCGGTGGGGTGCTCATACTCACATCCAAACTGAAGAGCCTTATATGATATTGAAAGCTGGGGTACAACTTTGGAGTAAAAAAAATCTTGCCAATTCTAGTGGAGTAGTAGTTTTTTTTCTTGAAGGTTCAATTTTCTCGAGAAAAAAGATTTCTTGTAAAAAAGAAAAGCCTATAAAAAAACAAAAACTCGGTTCTCTAAAACCTGAATTTCCCTCATTGCAGAACAACAATTTTTTATCTTCACCATCAAAGAAGGGCGAAATTTAGGAAATTTCTTATCCAATTCGATGAAAATATCTACCACCTATCAAATTCTATCACACTAACAACAATTCACCCTTTTCTCTCTCCTCACTCCCTTCTACCTCCCTTTCTTCCCTTTTCGCCCCTCTTTCCTCTTTTCTTCTACCTCTTCCCCTAAGTCCGTTCCTTTACTACATCTCTATCAACTCGACAAGTTTTACTAGCATACTTGAGTCTATTGACGTTGATGGTTAGGAAGGGGAAAACTTTATTGTTTTTTCTGCCGGACCACTGAGAGAACGTGCCGTCGAAACATAACGATCCCGGAGAATGGCGTTTGCCCTGGGTCAAAATTGTGGAAATATTATTTTAGCTTTACTTTGTTTTCTTTCATATTTTGGAATGTTTAAGGCCTAAGTCCCCCGGCGGTGCTGTTGGATTTTATTTCCATCATGTCTATATTATCTTTAAGAGATTATTTTTTGTTTAGAAAATACATTTTTTTAGTGGCCAATTTCGAAAATCCTGAAAAACGCAACTTTTCTTTTGAGTACTTGACCGAGAAACTTTCTTGGATACATACAAATTATGATTGTCTTGACTTCATTAAAATCCGATTGGTGAAATTCCGACTCTTGCCCAGTGGTCACTTACCATATGGAAAGATTTGCCAGAACTGGGTATTGAAAAAGGGCGGTTTTTTAATGTAAATCACTGTTTGTTCCTTACCTGGAAAGATTACCTTTCGATGATTCGGTGAGAGCTCGAAACAGCTGTCCAGGTGTGTTCTGATATTCATGTACTTCTAGTACAACTTCTCACTTTTCTGTTTATACTGAGTTCTGTTTATACTGATGATTCTCTGTAGTCCATTTCACTGTTCACCTAACAGGATAGTCCGTCTTATAAGGGCTGAAGACACAGACTTCAACAGTACAGAGGACAAACCTCCGCCTCTTAATCTGAAAGTTGCGGGTTCAGGATTTTCCGACACAGAATTTCCGCTACTGGAAATAAAAACGCGGTCCTTTAGAGAAGTCTGGCCGGGGTACTATAAACAGGGAGTAGACCAGCAGTCTGGCTAGGGGACTATAAACAGGGAGTAGATCAGCATTGACTTGGTTCTCTGGGCCCCTGTCATTTTTTTTTTTTTTTTTCAGAAGAGGAAAATTTGCATCAAACACCAGCGTAGGTCAATGCCTGTGAGCCGGCCAGAAGGTTTTTTACCGTCTAAAATTTGCATCAAATACCAGCGTAGGTTAATGCCTGTGAGCCGGCGAGAAGGTTTTTTACCGTCCAAAAACATCTTCTTGGTTGTGTTTCTATTATATGTTGCCCTGGGACCGCCGCGCGCCGTGTGGCATTCCTTCAGAGTCTTGTCAATTATTATTAGCCTCCTTGTAAAGACAGTGGTAGAAGTGCTGAGTCATTTCTCCACTGTCTGGCTACCATCGTTCGTGATGACGCCACCCTATGATGATAATTTATAAGAAGAATGCTTTAGCTTTTAATGAGGAACTATGGGTTGTATTTGAATAGTTTAAACATGCATAGTGAGCGGTTTATGTGAGAGTCCCACAGTTAGCCATTTTTTTCCTCCTAAGTGAAACACTGACAACAAACGTCTCATGTATTTGTAGCTATAAGTATTTGTAGCTTCAAATTGATCACCCGTTTTTCTTAACATATCTAAGTACATACTTAACACTCACTTTATATTTTACATGTTTCTAGAATGTCTGAAATGTCTATCCTTGAGCTAATGGTACTTAGCCTGCCCATTACCCGCTTCTAAGTTGGGTGGTTTCAAGTTAGCCGGCATCGGTAGCCTGTCCAATCTGATTAGACTTTCTGAGTACTTGTCTGAGTACTGACTGCTCTGAGCTACAAGCGAATAGCATGGCCATAAGATCTGTTCAACCCACTGCATGCCTGTTGGTAATGTTGGTACTGGCATGTAACATACGTTAGCAAGAACAGCTAATGCGAGAGGTGAAACCTGCATAGACTAAGGGCCGAATTATAAATAAGGACTAGAGCAAAAAATACACTGCCAATTATGGACACAATACTTCCTCGTGATTGGTTCACATTGTATACACATGGAATTTTGAGATTATATACTAAATCGCTTATATCTCTAAAACAGCTTAACCAATGTTCTTCAAATTTATTTTAAATGGTATAGTAGCGTTTTTCCTACATTCTAGATTTTACTAAAAAATTCTATCGGCAAGTCGTAAATCTTATTTTTGCACTATTTTGTCCAAAGTTTTGGATTTTCTTAAATATCAGAGCTATATCATATTTATTTAAAAAGTATAATTAATGGGCTATGTAAAACACTAATACGCATACATACATAATTTCATGAAAATCGAGTGTACGAGATATAAGCGTATAAGTAAAAAGTTAATGGTCAGGCGCATGGTCTCTTTCACCTTGAACTGCTAGTGCGAAGTTGACGAATTTAAAATGGGACCATTTACAATACGTCTCCTATACCTATTTGCAATCCTTTCTGATGTACAAGTATTTGGTTTAAGACTAAAATTAAAAAAAATTCTTCTTTATTTTTAGTTAATTCTCCTGTTACAGCCAATGTCCACCAATTGAGATGCACTTTATTATATTATTTTAAAACCATTTTATGGATAACGATACTTTCCAAGACATTTTTCTTGTTTGTGCTACTATTGTTTAAATAATAACATATATGTGCATGTGCAATTGTGCAAGTCCCTTGAAGCTATTTGATGAACACGATCAGTTTATACACGGACAAGATGTGTGTTGATCAGTACTTTCTGACGGTTTCATGTGGGTACTTAATAGAACTTTCATCTTTCAGTGTGTGTTAAAATTTCAAATTGCTAGGTTTATAAACATGGATCTTTTGTAATTTACTCATATATTTGTTCAAAATATCTTTCGATGTGGTACAAAGTCAAACATAAAATAGAAAAATATAATAATATCTTTTCTTTTTTATTGCTGTTGTTGTTATAGTTGAAGCTGATGTATAACAAAGATAGAATTCGCCACTCTTAAAAAGTACAGTAAAAATACAGTAAGACCTTTCAGTAGTCCGTGACCAAGTGATGTAGTGCCTCGAGGCTTGCAACACGTTGGCCTGCGTTCGATTCCCAACAAGGTAGTAAATTTCTGCTCTACATACAGGGTGTCCCACCAAACTTGGACACCTCAAATTACTCGGCCCCTGAAAGAGTTTTTGAAAATTAAAAAATCCTAGGGTATATGTACTAATTATGCGGTTTCATTCATGAAATTTTTTTTATACAGGGTGGTTCAAAAGTCAGAAATTGAAGTGTCAACTTTCGATTTTTAAATGGATCGACCTGAATTTTATTTGATAATTTTACTTCTAAATGGTTCCTGAGTACTTTTTTAAACAAAAATTTTACATACAAGGTGGTTTTTTTTCGACCAATTTTTTTTCTAAATCTCGAATGACTCAAGTTCGTTTAATTTTTTCGATAACAAGAATAGAAAGTGTTTGTGTAATGAAAACACGCACTTTCAATTGGCATCAAAAATTTTTATACAGGGTGGTTCACAAGTGAAATAATGACTTGATTTTTTTTAAAACCGAGTTTTTTTTAATTTTTTATTTGGGATTAATAATTCTGACCTAATTTTACACTTTTTTTGTTAGTCATATCGAAAAACAAAACTAAAGTGTTGTACAGGGTGAGACATGATTTTTTTGTAACACCCTGTATATGGGCATTGAAAGAGACGTAAAATTAAATAGAAAGACTAAATATGCAAGAAAAACTTCGATTTTTAATGATATTAAAAAGTTATGGTGTTTTAACTAATATTGTCACATGGACCATATTTATACTATTTTCTTAAAACATCATAGGGGTAGTTGAAACTGTCTAAAATTTAACGAGGAGTCCAAATCTGAAAGAAAAAAGTGAATTCAAAAAGCAATTTTCAATTTTGTGTCTACACCTACCTACTTCTTATTTCAAGTTTTAAAATCATTCAGTGTGGACGCCAAATTGAAAATGGCTTCAAAATTCGTGTTTCTTACTTGTTTTTCCCCATGATTCGAAGTCTTCGTTGAATTTTATACAACTTCGAGTACCCATATGATGTTTTAAGAAAATATCTACAGGGTGGTCCATGTGACAATATTAGTTAAAACACCATAACTTTTTAATATCATTAAAAATCGAAGATTTTCTTGCACATTTAGTCTTTCTATTAAATTTTACGTCTCTTTGACTGCCCATATACAGGGTGTTACAAAAAAATCATGTCTCACCCTGTACAACACTTTAGTTTTGTTTTTCGATATGACTAACAAAAAATGTGTAAAATTAGGTTAGAATTATTAATCCCAAATAAAAAATTAAAAAAACTCGGTTTTAAAAAAAATCAAGTCATTATTTCACTTGTGAACCACCCTGTATAAAAATTTTTGATGCCAATTGAAAGTGCGTGTTTTCATTACACAAACACTTTCTATTCTTGTTATCGAAAAAATTAAACGAACTTGAGTCATTCGAGATTTAGAAAAAAAATTGGTCGAAAAAAAACCACCCTGTATGTAAAATGTTTGTTTAAAAAAGTACTCAGAAACTATTTAGAAGTAAAATTATCAAATAAAATTCAGGTTGATCCATTTAAAAATCGAAAGTTGACACTTCAATTTCTGACTTTTGAACCACCCTGTATAAAAAAAATTCATGAATGAAACTGCATAATTAGTACATGTACCCTAGGATTTTTTATTTTTCAAAAACTCTTTCAGGGGCCGAGTAATTTGAGGTGTCCAAGTTTGGTGGGACACCCTGTATACTTGGATGGCCGGAATCAACTCATACTTCGTGAGGAAAATTGAGTTGTCTCTTGTATGAGAAACGACTAGTAGCAACGACATGAAATATTTGGGCAAATGATGTTCTAAAGGGTCTTGTCATGCTGTGCTGTACTTTTTTTTTTTTTTTTTTTTAAGATGAGTGACTCACAGACCTTTTTTTATTTCGTAGCCATGAAACAGGAGCTACTATATAGACGCTTGTGGTCTGTGTTGTAGCCTGCCCATCCCGTAGTATGCCTTCCCTCTGATGGGCGAGAAGTGACACAATACTTCCCATCTAGGTGCTGGGTCAACACGAGCGCACCGGAAGGTATACCTTACAAACAGCTGTAACCAAATTTTTAATACAAATTTTTGTCGGCTCGGGGGCTCGAACCCGGGACCTACCGCATGGCGAGCGAGTGCTTAACCACTGAGCTATTCGTGCGCTCTGAAATTGTTACAGACAAAGAAATTACATTCATTCAGTCCGACCTCCTTTCAAGTTACTCTAATAGTTTTACGTTTGATACGTTTAATAATTGTTAAAATTCTCGAGATGAACCTAACAATTTGGATTGTAATATTAACTGGAAATGCAAATAAAATAAATGAAATAAAAAGCCAAAACAGGACAAAAGAACAATATAATCGAATTCAATATGGAGCTCTCCTTGTTGCTGGACGATTTCAATAAAGAAAATAATAACCATTAAGGAAATTGGCACTTGCGAGATACAAATGTTAGGTGATTAAATGCAACACTGGAGGAAAAGCAGTTTTCGATTCTATACAGGAAATACGACTTTCCTTACACAATAATACATGGGAGTTGTTCTGCATGTACAAGAGTAGAGAGCATACAATGTACAATACACAGATAATGCAACATAAGTATAACATTACATAATGTTATACTTACGTTATTAACAATAATGTAATAGATAAAAAAGAAGAAAAAAATTCCCCATCTTCAGTTCAGGTGATGTTATACTTACGTTATTAACAATAATGTAATAGATAAAAAAGAAGAAAAAAATTTCCCATCTTCAGTTCAGGTGATTTGTATACTTTCTTTTCCTCTTTTTGATGTTCTTCTTCTTCAATGAAAGCTATTTTGTGCTATATAGAGCCAAAGCCTGGCTGGAATAGGAGGCAGGAGACCAATGTCTTGCTAGAGGATCATACTCAGATAACAGAAGCGTTGCTGTTGTTCTAGGGCTTGTATCTTTTGTATCTAATTCAATGGCACTGGTAGTCAAGTGGTTAACGCGCTAGTCTCGAAATCCAGGTAGCGTAGGCATTCCTTGCTTCGAATCCCACCCCGTACATGTATTTTTCTCAACAATTTGAGTTTGAGACCACATAATAATAAAATTCTTAGAGTTAGGTGGTAGAAAATGTTTTGAGCATTGACCTCGGCTGGTGGTTATCTTCCACTAAAGATTGTTATTATTATCTAATATCTATCATTTGAGTAGAAGTATCAACAATTTCAGTTATACCATTGTTCGATTCTGTTATTGTTACTGTGGGTGATGTTTTTTCAGTTGTTCCAGTGTCAGATTCTATTGATCTACTAGCCCTACCAGTGATAGGTACAAGTTCTGTTTGATTTTCGAAGTTGTCTATTTTTCTGTGATTTAATGTACTATTTACATCTTCATCCTCGATATTTGTGATATACATGAGTGTAGGGCTACCTGTAATTTCCGTGATATCTGTCGTTTCAGTAAAAATTTCTGTTGGATGTGTGAGATCGATTTTGTTGGTAATTGATTCCGATAAATTGGTCTTGCGACTTTCAAATTTTGTTCCCAATGAATCATTTGGTTTATTAGTTGCCATTTCTAATTCTTCTATTATTGTTACAGATCTTATCATCTTTGTAATATTTTTATTAAACTCGGTTCCTACTGACTCCGTGCTGAATTCCGTGATTCCAGCGACCTCAGTTTTGATCTCACTATATCCTTCTGTTTTACCACTTTTTTGTTCTGTTATTATTTCAGCAGGTGATGTTACTTCTGTTACTCCAGTGTCAGACTCTATTAATTTACTAGCCCTATCAGTGTTAGTTACAAGTTCTGTTGGATTGTTGACTTTGTCTAATTTTCTGTGATTTAATGTTCTATTTACATCTTCATCCTCGATATTTGTGATATACATGAGTGTAGGGCTACCTGTAATTTCCGTGATATCTGTAGTTTCAGTAAAAATTTCTGTTGGATGTGTGAGATCGATTTTGTTGGTAATTGGTTCCGATAAATTGGTCTTTCGACTTTCAAATTTTGTTCCCAATGAATCATTTGGTTTATTAGTTGCCATTTCTAATTCTTCTATTATTGTTACAGATCTTATCATCTTCGTAATATTTTTATTCAACTCGGTTCCTACTGACTCCGTGCTGAATTCCGTGATTCCAGCGACCTCAGTTGTGATCTCACTATATCCATCTGTTTTACCACTTTTTTGTTCTGTTATTATTTCAGCAGGTGATATTACTTCTGTTACTCCAGTGTCAGACTCTATTAATTTACTAGCTCTATCAGTGTTAGGTACAAGTTCTGTTTGCGTTTTGTATTCGTCAATTGAGCCACCAGCCCTGTCAGTAATAGGTATAACATCTATTTGTTTGGTATTTGAGATGTCTGTGATTGTAGGGCTACTTCCAGATAGTTTTGTCGTTAAAGTGTTCTCATATTTCGGAGATTTAAATTCTTGATCGTTTACATTATTGGTGGTAAATTCTGTGTTGTTAGTTATCGATGCTGTTCTATATATTTTTTCTAAAACAGAAGATTCCGTGTTGTCTGTTTTTTCAGTAAGAATGTCTAATGGTTCCAATATATCGACTTTTCTACCTTTAAATTTTATTTCATTTAAAGTGGTTGATTTTTTAGGTCCTGTAATTTCCGTGATATCTGTAGTTTCCGTAACAAATTCTGTTGGATGTGTGAGATCTATTTTGTTGGTAATTGATTCCGATAAATTGATCTTGCGACTTTCAAATTTCGTTCCCAATGAATCATTTGGTTTATTAGTTGCCATTTCTAATTCTTCTATTATTGTTACAGATCTTATCATCTTTGTAATATTTTTATTAAACTCAGTTCCTACTGACTCCGTGCTGAATTCCGTGATTCCAGCGACCTCAGTTGTGATCTCACTATATCCTTCTGTTTTACCACTTTTTTGTTCTGTTATTATTTCAGCAGGTGATATTACTTCTGTTACTCCAGTGTCAGACTCTATTAATTTACTAGCTCTATCAGTGTTAGGTACAAGTTCTGTTTGCGTTTTGTATTCGTCAATTGAACCACCAGCCCTGTCAGTAATAGGTACAAGTTCTGTTTGCGTTTTGTTTTCGTCAATTGAACCATCAGCCCTGTCAGTAATAGGTACAAGTTCTGTTTGCGTTTTGTTTTCGTCAATTGAACCATCAGCCCTATCAGTAATAGGTACAAGTTCTGTTTGCGTTTTGTATTCGTCAATTGAACCATCAGCCCTATCAGTAATAGGTACAAGTTCTGTTTGCGTTTTGTATTCGTCAATTGAACCATCAGCCCTGTCAGTAATAGGTCCAAGTTCCGTTTGCGTTTTGTATTCGTTCATTTTTCCATGGTATACTGTATTACCCACATCTATTGGCTCGGTTTGTGTGATATCTATGATGGTGGGGGTAGTTCCTGATGGTTTTAACGTATGAGGCTGGTCCTGTGTTGAATCTTTGATTGCTTTATTGGTCCTATAATCGAATGTCATTTCTGTTTTGTTAGTCATTGCCGCTGTTCTGTGAGATTCCGTGGTTTCTGTTATTGTAGTAGGAATTTCTGTTGGATGTGTAAGATCTGTTTTGTTGGTCATGGCTTCAGATAAATTGGTCTGATGACTTTCGAATTCCGTTGTATTTAAAGTTATTGGTTTTTTAAAGCCTGATTTTTCAGTTGTCATTTCTTCTATTACTCTTGTTACAGGGTCTATTATCGTTATGATATTTTTAGAAAACTGAGTTCCTTCAGTGGTGAGTTTTATTGATCCCGTACTGAATTCGTTGATACTAGGTAGCTCAGTTGAAATCTCGTGTTCTATCTCACTGTAACTTTCTGTTGTACCAAATGTAGGTTCTGTTTTTATTATTGTAGGTGATGTTACTTTTGTTATTCCAGTGTTAGACTCTATTGATCCACTAGCCCTATCAGTTATTGGTACAAGTTTTGCTTGCGTTTTTTGTGTGTCAATTTTTGCGTCATATAAGGTACTCTCTACATCTATTTGTTTGGTATTTGAGATGTGTATGATTGTAGGGCTACTTCCTGATAGTTTTGTCGTTAAAGTGTTCTCACTTTTCGGAGATTTAAATTCTTGATCGTTTACATTATCGGTGGTAAATTTTGTGTTGTTAGTTATCGATGCTGTTCTATATATTTTTTCTAAAACAGAAGATTCCGTGTTGTCTGTTTTTTCAGTAAGAATGTCAAAAGGTTCCAATATATTGACTTTTCTACCTTTAAATTTTATTTCATTTGAAGTGGTTGATTTTTTAGGTCCTGTAATTTCCGTGATATCTGTAGTTTCCGTAACAAATTCTGTTGGATGTGTGAGATCTATTTTGTTGGTACTTGATTCCGAAAAATTGGTCTCGCGACTTTCAAATTTCGTTCCCAATGAATCATTTGGTTTATTAGTTGCCATTTCCAATTCTTCTATTATTGTTACAGATCTTATCATCTTTGTAATATTTTTATTAAACTCGTCTCTTGCTGACTCCGTGCTGAATTCCGTGATTCCAGCGTCTTCAGTTTTGATCTCACTATATCCTTCTGTTTTACCACTTTTTTGTTCTGTTATTATTTCAGCAGGTGATGTTACTTCTGTTACTCCAGTGTCAGACTCTATTAATTCACTAGCTCTATCAGTTTTAGGTACAAGTTCTGTTTGCGTTTTGTATTCGTCAATTGAACCATCAGCCCTGTCAGTAATAGGTACAAGTTCTGTTTGCGTTTTGTATTCGTCAATTGAACCATCAGCCCTGTCAGTAATAGGTACAAGTTCTGTTTGCGTTTTGTTTTCGTTCATTTTTTCCATGGTATACTGTATGACCCACATCTATTGGCTCGGTTTGTGTGATATCTATGATGGTGGGGGTAGTTCCTGATGGTTTTAACGTATGAGGCTGGTCGTGTGTTGAATCTTTGATTGCTTTATTGGTCCTATAATCGAATGTCATTTCTGTTTTGTTAGTCATTGCCGCTGTTCTGTGAGATTCCGTGGTTTCTGTTATTGTAGTAGGAATTTCTGTTGGATGTGTAACATCTGTTTTGTTGGTCATGGCTTCAGATAAATTGGTCTGATGACTTTCGAATTCCGTTGTATTTAAAGTTATTGGTTTTTTAAAGCCTGATTTTTCAGCTGTCATTTCTTCTATTACTCTAGTTACAGGGTCTATTATCGTTATGATATTTTTAGAAAACTGAGTTCCTTCAGTGGTGGGTTTTATTGATCCCGTTCTGAATTCGTTGATACTAGGTAGCTCAGTTGAAATCTCGTGTTCTATCTCACTGTAACTTTCTGTTGTACCAAATGTAGGTTCTGTTTTTATTATTGTAGGTGATGTTACTTTTGTTATTCCAGTGTCAGACTCTATTGATCCACTAGCCCTATCAGTTATTGGTACAAGTTTTGCTTGCGTTTTTTGTGTGTCAATTTTTGCGTCATATAAGGTACTCTCTACATCTATTTGTTTGGTATTTGAGATGTGTATGATTGTAGGGCTACTTCCTGATAGTTTTGTCGTTAAAGTGTTCTCACTTTTCGGAGATTTAAATTCTTGATCGTTTACATTATCGGTGGTAAATTTTGTGTTGTTAGTTATTGATGCTGTTCTATATATTTTATCTAAAACAGAAGATTCCGTGATATCTGTTATTTCAGTAAGAATGTCTAATGGTTCCAATATATCGACTTTTCTACCTTTAAATTTTATTTGATTTGAAGTGGTTGATTTTTTAGGTCCTGATTGTTCAGTCACGTCATTTAGTACATCTTTGTCTACTATGGTATGAATTTCCAAGTTTGATTCTTTTTTATCTATCATATCAGTGATAGGTTTCGCTACATTTTTATTATCTGTTGTCTCTGTTTTAGTCACGGTACAAAATTGTTTTGTGGATTCGTTAGTAGGAGGTATAGAGTCGAAAGTCTTTGCTGTCGACATGTTGTAAATGAATTTTTTAATATAGTCATCGAAATATGGGTATAAAATCACATCTCTTTGTATGTTGAAAATAATAGAGCTATTATTGAAAATAATCTGGATACCTTCATTCCTTTGAGTGATGTTGGGAGTGGTACTGCTACTGTTGAATGTTCCACTTTCATATTTTATTATGCATGCATCATTATTTGCATTGGTGCTTTTTGATTCAGTGACATGTTCGTTTTCGTCTTTTGACATTCTTGATATCACATTTTGTGTTATATTTGACACAGATTCATTTGTTTTTTCAGTACTCAATAACGTATTTTTGAGGCTTGTTTCGTTCTGTGTCGATTGATTGTCATCTAATGATTTTGTACTCGTTTCATCTGGTCTTCCTGTCTCAGTTTCAACTATATCGGATGGATCATCATGTCCATGCGCACTTGTGCTTGGATAGGCACTGGAATTTGCATTTTCTGTAGTATTTGTCGTGTTCATTACCTCCGTAATACCAAATTTTACAGTAGTTGTAGATTGAGTACTATTTTCCACTTCTGTTGTTGTTTTTGTAGTAATACTAGGCTCATCATATCTATGCGTACTTGTGCTTGGATGGTCAGTGGATTTTACATTTTCTGTAGTATCTGTCTTGTTCATTACCTCCGTAGTGATAGATTGAGTGCTGTATTTTGAATGATATTTCTCCAGTTCTTTTTTAGTGAGATCAGTATTCTCATCATAATCACCTCCATCTCGTAATAATTTCAGTTTGAATAGCTCATATCTTAGTTTTATTTCATCTTTTGACGAATATTTCTTGTGATATTTTTTGACAAATTTTACGAACAAATCTTTTGACTGAAGCGATCCGGTATCTGGATATACATCTAGAAACAAACAAGATAAACATTGTAGTTATTTAACCAAGTAATATGTTTTTTTGTACATGTTTAATTTCAATTATTTTTTTTTACTTTATTTTATAGAATGAGAATGAGCTTTTATTGCCTAGTTTAGTTTACGTATTAGACTAAATCTATTATAGTAATTATTCCCTGTAAACGGGTATATACTAACGGGTTAAGCCATATTTACATTTGCATAATAATTTGTTTTTTCACAACTTTAACGAGTAGATCAGCAGTTTAATATACTTTCTTACCATTAAAGCGATTCCTTAAATTAAACCATTACTGAACAAATCTAAATTAAACTATTTTCAAACAGTAGGTATAAAAAAAAGCCAACAGTATATTCCTGTGCTTAATGTCACGTCTGGTCGCTATCCATACGAAGAGTTACTCATTTTTCCTCACTAGGTATGAGTACACACTGTACTTCCTCTTACAGACTAGAAAATATTGTCTATCAAACTCAGGTCACCGTGCGTGCAACCCGGTGAGCTAGATCACGCGGCCACGCGTAGATTTCAAAAATGTCATAAAATATGATGTGCCATTTCAAATTTTAAAGGTGACCTTGAAATAACCTAGAAGGGGTCATCCGAGAAACTTTTAGAGGTCCACTTTAGAGCTATGAAAATGATCTAGATTTTTCTATCATCAGTAGTTCTCGAGATATTTTAATGTATCGTTTTTAATGGGAATTTTCTATCATCAGTAGTTCTCGAGATATTTTAATGTATCGTTTATAATGGGACACCCTGTGTGTAGAAAAATCATCGAAATCCGATTAGTAGTTTCCGAGATTTGCGCGTTACAAGGAATATTTTTAACAGACTGACAGATAGACAGACAGACACAAAACCAAAGTTGCTCAGGAGGTTATGAAACATCCAGAAAATTGAAATTGGAGCAAAAAAATATTATTATTTTTTACAAAAACGAACATAGTACTTCCGATTTCCAATATTAGAAATTTCTCGGAATTAATGGTATTTCAATACCTAACCAAATCATCCAAACCACGAGCAAATATTATAATTACGTAAAATAATACCAAACCCACCGCGTAAATTGACTGTTTCTTGATCAATAACTAAAAAATTCTATCTTCTACAATCTACCTCATATTAACACTATTTCCTTTAGTTATCTGTAGTGAATCCATATAATTATGCAGTTTTAAAACTTACCCAGATCGTCATAGTAAAACATATCTTCAACTTCTTGCACTACCTGATGCGACTTGAAGACTCCCTGAGGAACTGGAATTATCACTTGAATTACTGCAGAAAACGTCAGTATGAAAAGTGTACTTGACATTATAAATCTCTTGGGTTTTTTACTTCTTGAAAAGAATTTAAATTTTTATGGATCACAAAATATTCATTGATTTTGACATTGAGGGCTACTAAGAAAAACTAAACTCGTTCCAGATTATACCTGAAATATCAAGTCCGTGTGATTCAGCTCTGAATTAATCTCACTTCTCAGTCTTATCACTCTAATCCGCAGGTGCGTTGGACACTACTTGCAGAGCACTACTTGCATGTCCACAAATACGTTTTTTTATGACCTAAGTTAAATTTTACTTCTCTCCTGGAGGGTCCGCTGTACAATTTTTACTGAGTTCAGAAAACTATGGCCCAAATAATAAAACAGGATTAGATTAACTAATCCTACACTATCCCTTGATTCATTAGCCTACTAGTGGGAATTTCAACCAATCGGAGCGCATTTATATCCATTCTAATACAACATCTCATTTCTATGTACAATACAGCAACCACTCATGTACATCTAATACAAATTCTCACTTTTCTGTTTATACTAATACTGATTCGCTGGAAACTCAAAAACTAGCTATTCAAATTAAACTCACCCAGCTTGACTGGGGTCGGGAACAGCCAGCATCACAGAGGTTTGAATTTGAATGGTCACTTATCCAAGTCCAAGTTTCCCTTGGGCAACCATCATGTGGGTTGGGTGGAAGAGACTGCCACTGACAATAACCCCGCCCTTTAGGTAGGACATTAACTTCATTATCTTTTTTTGTTCTTGTATCTTTGCTCAATCTTTTTGTTTTTTTCTTTATAATTTCATTGTATTTTATTGTACATATATTGTTCTACCTAATAAAGCTTACTCTTATAATATTACTAATGTGTCCATATTTTCGTCTTCGACTCTGAAGGTTTTCCTTATTTTTCTTATATTATGCTTTATTAGGTAAGACAGCGTAAAATATATACACTATATACAGTAAAATACAATGAAATTATAAAGAAAAAATATATAGATTGAACAAATAAACAAGAACAAAAAGAGAATAAAGCTAATGTCCTACCTAAAGAGCGGCGCAATCTCTTCCACCCAACCATTTTTGTCCTTATTGTTTGTTAGTTGTAGGATTTATATTATGTCTCTTTGTTTTTGTTTATATGGGTTTAAAGTTCCTTCAACCACGTGCCTTCCTATCGCGATGGTGTTTTGAATTTCAAAAAACTTTACATGTACGTTTAAATTTTAACTGAAATTTTAAATAAATTGAAAATCTGAAATTGTGGTGAAGCTTTAAAATAATCTAACAGTAATCTTTTAGCTACACTATTATTAATAAAATTCCATGCTTTTTACCGTAGGTAATGTTAATAATACTGTTAAGAACAGCATACTTTTTTGTCAATAATATACTATTCAGATGAAATTATGATGGATTTAATAATCGCTAGAAAAGTAGGTAAACAAGTCAATACTATAGAGCTTGTACAATTGCCCCATCTATTCACCTGGATCCGTTATCGCTGGGTGTGTTAACTACTCAATCAAACCTTTTATGGAGTTTAATTTTTTAACCATATTAGTCATTTAATAGGATTGCAAATGAACCATCTATCAAAAAAATTAAACCACGTGTCTCGAAACTCAGAAAAATCAATGAAGAACTATGTTATCCTCATTATACTAATATGCATTGTTTTAAGTATTGCGTAAGTAGAAATACATATATGTATGTGTTTGCTATGAGCAGTCCCATTTACCTACCAAGCTATTCTATGTATATTATATTCAATCTGTACACCGACCTCAGTAGCTTGATTCGTAAGACGGCGGACTTGTAACCTGAAGGTCCGTGGTTCAAGTCCCAAGTTTGGTAAAAAATTAGCAGTATCAGTTTGAGTAATTTTGAGATCACGAAAGTGATTAACACAAGACTAATAACTTTATTCACTCTGAATATGGTCTCTTTGCTATACTAGGTATTGATGATAAATATATTAAATCTTATATTAATATAATTGCCAAATGTTTCAAAGAACCATGTTTCTGAGCAATGTTTAAAGGTATCTCATTCAAAGAGAGAGAAAAATCATCTTTTTGCTCGAAGACATTTTTTCTCCGGATAACATTTACTATATCTTTCTTTTCTGTTTTCTCCAAACAAAAATTACCAGATAGCTGCAAGCTGCAACAAGAAGTGCACACAAATTAGAGATGCTCTTTATCTCCAGAAAAAAATATATCTTCCCACAAAATATTTTCAGCTTTGAAAATGGTAACTGTGGGAAAATTGGGAAGAGAAAAATATACAGGGTAGACTATTGACCCAGATCTGATAAACAGTATTTTTTTTTTTTTTAATTTGAGCATTTTTTTTTTATTATAAAAATGAGGAAAGTACCTACTCCGAGGAAATTTTTTTAGCAATATCGATCGAGTTGAAACAGATCAGTACATTTTTTTTTTAAATATAAAAATTTATTGAAAAACTTAAAACCTATATGTTTCGAAACGATTGTTCGCCGTGATAATAATAATAATTTATAATAAAAACACTCTTTAGTGGAAGGTAACCACCAGGCGAGGTTAATGTTCAAAGCATTTTCTACCACCTAACCCTTAGAGTCATATTATTATGTGGACACGAACTCAAAGTAATGAGCAAAATTCATGCACTGGGTGGGATTCGAACCAACGGATTCCTACGCTACCTGGATTACCAGACTAGCGCGTTGACCACTGGACTACCAGTGCACGTGATAGTCCCAAACCTGACAGCTGATAAGTATTGTTCCGAGTTTTTTGTTTGGCAGCTTCACTACTATTAAGTACCTGTTGTTCATGAACTTATGCTAAACACTTTAAAAAATTGTCAGTTTTAAAGTGCATAATTTCAACAAACAACACATACACCATACACTACACCCAGGACATGGAAGGAGCCCAGAACAATGATTCTGGGCGTCCAAAGGATCCACCCATATCAATCCTTCCACCACCATGATATCACACATGGACACGGAAAGTAAAGTATGAGACCCTGTACACGAAAGCAAGATATTTACTAGAAGTTTGGATTTCTTTTCTTTATGATAACAGAAAGAAGCAATAGATTCAAATTAAAAACCACTTGCACCGAGTCCTGGATGAAATATGGAGGACTCCTTGTACTCCTCTTTGCAAGAGTCAGAATCAACAAAACAACTTTGGGAAGCAAATATCACAACTACTGTCGTTTTCTGTGTGGAACTTTTTTCTCTTTTATTTTTTTGGACTCTCAGTTTTATATTATAGTAATATTATAAAATAATAATTATACTTCCGATAATTTTCTAATATTAGAAATCGGGAGTCTTGTGTTCGATTTTGTATATATATAAAGAAAAACATTTTTTGCCCCGATTTTATTTTTTTCCTTCAAAAATTATTGGGTTATTATGTCACAAATTAGTGGGTATTGCAGAATCGTAGGAGTGTAGAAGTAATATCGTATTCGATGATACTTTTGAAAATCATTGGCATTTTACCTACATGGACTTAATGTCAGTTTTTAATGAGTTACCTCTTAACCTCTTATTAAATCCAGCACACATGAAGTCAAGTATGTCTTTCAAAACTGTATCTCTAGAACGTTCGTTAGGCGTGTAACCTTGAGAGGGTCATCCGAGAAACTTTTTGGTAAAGTTTGGTAAAGTTCGCAGCAAGCGTGAACAAGCGACAAAAGCCGCTAGGCACAAAAATGATATTGTGAGGAGCTCTGCCGTCTGGATTCTGACGTGACGTATGCAATAAATCCACTTGTAAGCCGGTGCATAAATTTGAAGAGGCGGGCTGGCTTGTGCCAAATTGCAACTGCATTTCAATTATGATTCCGCCTGAGTGCTTTAACCCATGATGCGCACCTTGCATGGGTGGTGCAGTGGTCAGAGCATGAGACTGGTTATCCAACTTGTGATGTATCTGTGAGTTCGGATCCCACCCAATGCATTAAATTGTCATCATTTTTTTTAACACTCGAAAAATTGATCACAAAATAGTGGCACTCATTCAAAACAATTGGATCAAAGAGCCCACTTTGGGTGGTTATAAAATAAGTTAGACTAGTATAAGAATAAGCCTGCTTGGTGCTTTGCGACCAGTGGTTCCTTTCCAACGGTTATTGGCGCCTTATGAATTTGGAATTTATATATCTAACTTTTCTTTTAGAGTCTAATGCTGCTATTTGCAGTATTGCTGTTATCCTATAATCTTATCAAGTGCCTGGATCGTTCAAAAACACATTATTATTATTAAACACTTTATTAGACATTAAAAAACATAATTATGTACACTACAAATAATTATTAAAACAATTTTATAAAAATGAACATAAAAATGAAAAAGAATAGGAAATGAATTTAAACATATGTACTTACTAAAGGGCGTGGTTATTGTCTATGGCAATCTCTTCCACCCAATCCTATGACACATTGACTTGTTTGCTAAGTCTTCGCAAGCTCTTTGATCTTTCAAACGGTACATGAGACTGATTCGGGTTAAAAAAAAGTGAAGCAAATTTTAATTTCATCTGTGTGTTGTGTTAGTGTGATGTTTTATTTGAATGCTTATAAACCACGATCTGCATTATTCTTCACTTAATCTTGTTATGTTTTCTTCACTCTGCACTCGACTTGTGCAAATTTCTTGCAATTTGTTTGTCCCCTTCCCTTCTCTGTCCATATCTCTTACTCTTCTCCCTCCTAATGTTTCTAGTATGTGTGTAAACAAGCTTATAACTTCATTCAATTACTGCACTTTCCACGTAAGTCATCTCGCTCCTCCATATCTTTACTCCCACGTTATTCTCTACCTCATTCATATTCTTGTTTGCTCATTCATCTTTCTCTTGTCTTATTCTCTTGAGAGCCTCTCTCCGTCTCTCTTTCCATTCCATCTCCTCTCTCTTCATTTTTGTCTCGCTCTATATTTTCACCCACGTGGGTTTCAATTTCCATGAAATGCTCCATGAATTATGTCGTGTCTATTTCTTTTACACTTGCAGTCTATTTTATTTTATCTTTCTCTCAATTTGCATCAGTACACGTCTTCTCTACACAGCCAAACTTTCCTCCTCTCCAACTCTTTTCGCCCTAACCTTTGACTTCTTTTGTTACCTGTTTTTCATTATGTGTGACGTGCTCGTCTCTCAGCATTTACTTTCGGATGTATTTGTACCTTCTTACTTACACTGTTCTCTTCATATTTTTCTTGCTTGCCGTTGTCAAATTTCTGCTTATCACAATCGTAATGTCAATTTTGCCTTACAAGTCTCCAGGTTACAAGTCTGCCGCTTTTTTGGTCAAGCTACTAAGGTCACTTTGGATCGGTATAAAATATTAATTTCTATTTCAATGATTTTATTCTTTGTGTCTCTTGCTTGTTTCCATTATTTTGTCTTGTTTTTTTTTTTGTATGTGTGAGTAAAGGGACTCTTTAGTCTCATTCTTGCAGGATAAACTGAGTATTGTATTGTTTTTTTTTTTTATCTGGAACAGAGCTAAAATTGGTAATACATGTCAATTTTGGCTGAACTAGGTTGCAGTCTCCTAAATCATCACCAATCGGTCTCTGAATTTCACCATCTAATTAACTACTTTAGTTTATCTTCATCTCCCTACCTTCACTCCCAATCACAGAAATTTTGTCCGCCAACCTAAAGATGGACGTTGCCAAATGTCCCATCAAACAACACTGTTGAAATTGCGTCCAAATTAAAACTGCAACTGTTTTGCATCAAATGATTAATTTATTGACATAGCTGCACAAGATTTTGTAGCTCTCAATGTTGTCTTTTTATTTCTTTCATTATTATTACCAATATAATCAGAAGCTTATGGACATCTGTTTTTTGTTGTTGTTGTTTTTTCGGTTATGTTGAAAATGCAATTTTACATGAAATGGTTATTTTATTGACATAGCTGCACTAAATATCTTTACTTAACATGATATTACTAATTTCATTTCTTTGAATATTCCAATGTAACAAATTAAGAGGAAGTTACATGATGTTATTCCAGC
Source organism: Bactericera cockerelli (assembly GCA_024516035.1). Taxonomy (NCBI): domain Eukaryota; kingdom Metazoa; phylum Arthropoda; class Insecta; order Hemiptera; family Triozidae; genus Bactericera; species Bactericera cockerelli. The sequence goes on along the minus strand of CM044960.1, from coordinate 37,367,900 downwards.
AGTTTTTTTATTGGTTTAGTGATAGATATCTCGACGTCATATCTACTTATGTTATCCGAAATGAAATTCTGTTCCTTGTCACCATTATAACATGGGAGTATAATGAATGATTTAGTGAAAATTTCTTCAACGTATTCGTTATGATTGATGAATTTATTTTATCACTCGAACTATAACATAACTTAATAAGGGTTGGGTGGAAGAGATTGTCATAGGCAATAACCCCGCCCTTTAGTTAGGACATGTGTATATTTTATTTTTTTTTTCTTGTTTATATTATTATTACTGTCAATTTTAAGTAGTCACTGTGGCAGAGCGAGTTAGCGCGCTAGGCATTGCACACATGGTGACCTGGGTTCGATTCCCAGCGGGGGAGGATTTTTTAAGAATTTCTAAATAAATTAATAAAACTAATCTTCTTCTTTTTCGTTCACTTTGCCTTTTCCAAACCTATATGGGGTTGGCATAGGTTAATCTCTTTCGTATGTTTGAGGTTGCGGTTGATTAGTTCTGGCTTCCACAATTTGCGGCTGGATGGACTTCCTAACCTCAACCCTGTTAGGGTCATAATGTTCGTGTTAGTGTCTTTTGGACTGACAAAGATGGCAACTTTTCTGTAGTGAGACAATACACCCTTAGTAATATGTCCCAAAAAAGTACATAACTACTTTTAAGGGATAAAAATAAACTTGATTATTTACTCTACATTACCTACATTTCTGTTATGTATTAGTCTTATCATCAAAATTATAAGATGCATATCTGTTAGTTTATTATTATTACTAAAGTATATTAAACTGTAAAAGTAATCTATGATTATAATGTCGCCTTATTTATACTGCTCGACTACCTTATTATACATAGTACTAATGAGTCCCATTACTGCAGCAGTAAGCTCAAGGATACCTTGTCATGTCCCGGCTGGGTTTCGAACCCGTTAACTCTAGATTGACAAGCATAGAGCTACCGGGACGGCCATTAAATTGTTTCTCTCTCTATTTTAATATGTAATATATTGTAATATATAAATTTATTTGATTTCAGGTAAGTTCAATTTCTTTCATGCACCAAGGAACCCTGAAGAACTGCTACAAAATGTAAGTTAGTAAAACAAAGAGAATAAAATAGTCATGTCCCGGCTGGGTTTCGAACCCGCGACCTCTGGATTACCAGACATACACCTTGGCGAGTGTCCTACCGGGACTGAGGTAAAGAAACTCTTTAATCTCATTCTTGCAGGACACCAACAACCAACAAGTTATTGTAGAAATTGTACTGTACATACTCAAAAAATAAATGGTTTAACCCGCGTTATGTAACAATTGTTCAATATTTTGAGATTTGGCCTTGATTGACTCACCCATTATTGTACCAATATACTCCTTAGAATATACTTCCAATACTTCCTTAATAAAGAGAACAGAGGTAATATCTTACTTTTTCTTCAAGGTACATACTTCTTTTGATCTTATATTCTTTTTAAATAAAATAAAAGGCTATATTTTTCATTATTATCAGCTTCTTCTTCGTCGTCTCCTCTACTTCCTTTTTCTTTATTTTTATAACTTTCCTTCTTCTTTTTCTTTAATTCTTTCATTTGAGAATTCCTCTATATTTCTCATGGTTTCCCTGCATCTCTCCTCTTTTCCTTTTCTTCACACTCACTTAGTCTTTATTTTTGTCCGTCTCTCTCCCTCATTTCTTCTTCTTCTTTTTAACATATCCATTATGCATTCTCCTTTTTCTTCTTTATTTATTTCATTTGCATTGAGAATATTTCTCTCCATCTCTCATCCTCTCATTCTTCTTCTGTTTCTTAACGTACCTATCCATTATGCATGGCTCTTGCCTATATTTATTGCACATAAATATTACAATCAGCACAAAGAAACTGCATGGGTAAATTCCCTTTGTGAGAAATAGTTACTAAGCTTTCTTGCATACTTAATATACTTTATAACTACCTTGAAATATAGCTACCTCTACTAAGCTTGCTATTATACTACCGGCAAAATAGATTGAGTAACTAAAGTCGTATTTTTCTTTCTAACCAAAAAAAAAATTCCTGGTTAGGTTTCTTCCAAATATTTCCATTTTATTTCAAGGTCATTCGTGAAAGAAAAATGCGTTTGGTTACTTTTAAAGATAAACAATGGACTTAACCTATAAAAGAACTGGAAGCAAGAATTTTCTACTTTCACTTTGGTTAACTTTGGAAGTGGAAATTATTCCTCTTCCAAAAGAAAAATGACTTGCTTCTAGTTTGGTTCATTTTATTCCCGTTTAGTTAACTTTGGTTAGAAAGAAAAATAGGGCTTAAGTATTAAGCCATAAATACAGTCAAACCTGGATATAAGAGAACTCAAGTGACTGCAATTTTTTTCTATTACATCCAGGTTTCTCTAGGAAAGATGTTATTTACCCTTATAAACCAGCCTGGGCTGGGCCGGAATGTCAGCAGCACGACGTCTTCACCTCGCTGGACGTTGCTTAATAAACCGTAATGTATGTTTCTTTTTTATTAAATATTTTACATAAAAAATACCATAAAATTCCTAGCCACTCTATACTGTTCCTTTTAATTGCATTTAAAACTTTTAAACAATATATTTCCACTTATAATTTTCTACACACATTCACAATATGAGATAAGAAAAAAAAATTGTATTAAAATTTTTTGTCACTCATTTCAAATATGTAGGTTGTTACAGTCAAAAATCTTGCTAATGTTCCTGTTCCAGTGTTTCTGTTCAACTTTCCGTTTTTTCGTTTCTGTTTTCGTTAGTTAATGCTTTTCACTGTTATTATTTTGCTCCTGTTACTTTTTACTAAAATTTCAAGGTACTTCAAAAACAGGACTCATAGAAATAGGAGAAAAAAATAAAAATAATAACAATAACACAAGACAAAATAAATTTCAAGTTTCAAGAAATTGTCTTGATTCAAGACACATCGAAAATAACACAAACTCCTGAAACGCCTAGATGATCGTATCGTTTTACCAAGCACAAGAAATTATGTACCCATCCTAAAACTACCAGATTCAAACAATGTACCTAGCTAAAAATCACAAGATATTCCATCTTATGAACCTAGCTCAAAAGCAGAAGATCAAAATCATATACCTCACAAAAAATTCAGAAGATCAAGAGCCAAGTATACGAAAAATTTGTTGAAATAAATGTATGAAATATCAACATTAATAGGTACAGCAAAAACTTGAGCACTTATTCGAAACAGATACATGAACTAAATTCTTCTTTTTGATAAACATAAACCTAAGTTCATTAAAAAGAAAGTAGATCCTACCCAGGGCAAATATAACATTAGCTAGGAAGTGTAGGTACATCACAGTAAAAAAAAAAAAAAAAATCATATCTATTATCCGAAACCTTGGTTGATTGTTGACACCCAGACTCAGTTTGACAACAATGTTGATTGTATAGTGTATGTACGAGTATGACAAAACTAAATGAAAACTTACATAGAACTCCTCAACAACCTTGAAGTAATTGTTCAGTATGAAAATAAGAAAATATACATTGAGCTCCTGAAGAACCTTGAAGGTTCAGTTTGAAACTTAATACTTTACCTACTTCTGGAACAAGTTCTAATTTCCGTTTAGAGCTTTTTTTTTCAAGAATATTTCTCTATATTCTCAAAGCATTAAAATAATGTGACATTAGAAAATACTGTGGGAAATGTGGAGAAATTGTTCGTATGTACGTGTGAGTGGATGATGTTACAGGTACTTGACTAAATTAACTGTACTTAGTGGTTTTCACTTTTTTTTTCTTTTGGGGCACTTTAACCAATTATTGTATGGTCGTTCGTGCCGATCCTTTCAAGGTCTACATGAGATTCAAACCTAATTGATGTTGGCATTATTCAACCTCTTCCTCCATTTTGGGGTTTCCAAGTTGGTTGGTTGGTTCTGGTACTCTCATTTTCACATTTACTGTTTGATTCCTTTCCTAAGACCAATCCGAAAGGGGGTCAATGTTTGTGTTATTGACTTTTGACTTGATAAAGCTGGTTTTCAAAAAGTTCCTGCTCTTACAATTTCACAATAAGCGCAAGTTATAATATTTTTTTTTAAAATAAATAATTAAGTGTACTTTATAATAGCATCCATTGGATGCACATTTAATGAGAATATCTCCTTCAGAAGATTCTGTAGGGCTGATAACACTGGTAACACAACATAGTTCAAATTGTTAGCTCGTTACACAAACATAGTTCAACTTGTTGGATGGTTACACAAACATGGTAGTCTTGCTAGTCTGAGCTCCAGCTTAATGGTGATAAGACCCAGCTTAGCTACTAGAACCAGTGGTGATAAGACCCGGGCGGCTAGTTTGCTGAACATCGCTGTTTGTTTTATACTAGATTCTAATACAGGGTCAACTCTCAATAGGCGGATGCTGCTAGTACCTTCAGACGACATTTTCTAGCCAATGAATCACCTGAATAGAGTGAACAGATTGAACAACAAATCAATACCACGACTACCGGGGTTTTAGCTTAATAATCTTACAGCGGACTCTTATTATTATTATTATTCAACACTTCATTAGATATAAATGGACAATTGGACATATATTATGTACAATACAAATAATTATTTTAGCAATGAAAAAAATGGAAACAATTTATACAATAAAATGAAAAAGAATAGAAAAATATATAGAAACATAATTATGTCCTAACTAGAGGGCGGGGTTCTTGCCTATGGCAATCTCTTCCACCCAACCCTTATCATGTGTTCCACCCAACGGACTAGCATGTTATCATGTGTCTACACTTAGGCATAAGTGCATAACCCATAAGGCACTATACCGATTGGGCAACTTTGTTTTAAATTTCCATGACTATAGAAACGGCTGCACCCGAGGCATGGCCCTATATTTATTTTTCCTAACCCTACTCTACACAATCAGGCATTGCCGCACATCGTTTCGGGCCTGAATTTGGCGCCACCAACTACTCACTTACTCAGGCTCTATGTAACATCCTTCAACGTGGTTAAGGTCTGAATTATGAAATAGCATTACCTCAAGTCCTACTATGAAGCGCTGTGATTGGTTGAAACGACTTCAGGTACATCTTTGTTTTCATCCTATTTTAAAATTCGGCCCTTAATGTTCGCCGAAGTAAAATCGCTTCTTTAAGCTACAACGATTCAGAAATAAAGGTATGTATCCATATTTTCGTCTCTCTCACCCTGTATATTCAACAGCCTGAGGCAATCTTTCGGTCGACGTGAAAGTGCCCAGGAATATCAGAAACAACAAAATTAAGATAATACTTTTAATTAAGTTGTAAATCAGACCGTCAGATGCGAAAACCAATGATAATTTAATTAATAAAAACAGATTTACAACACTTAATATCGCTGGAATGCGTTCCTAAGCATCTGAATTCCATAATGTAAGCTTGAATTATGGCTAATCTGATCTTATATTTCTTTCTTATTAATTTAGTAACGTTTATGTTTCAACAGACCCGCTGAAATGAGAGCGCCGAAAGCCATAACTTACTCGTTCAATTTCAGAGCCAATAGGCCCGTGGGTTGGAGGTCGGCTCTCCTGGAAATCAGGCTGTTGCCTTTCATTGCTTTTCGTTGATTTAAGGTGGGCGTTTTGGCTGATTTATTTGAAATTATATTTGAGTGGATAATCTCGCCAGAGAGAACTTTGCCAAAAAAATGTTATATTAGTAGTAAGAATAAATCTTTAATTATGACATCTATCGTGTTACAATTTAAATGGTATTAGTTCAGCAAATTTATCCTGTATTTAATATAATAATAAAGATTTCATATTATGATTTTTTTTCACTCAGGCACTTTAACGAAGTACCAATATGGTCGTTCGTACCAATCCTCTCGGTAGTAAGATAATATGCTAGTTATACTTGTTGTAGTAATAGTAAACAATATCAATTAATATAATATTTATGTATGGTGTATTATTTTGGTTGTGCTAATAACTATTACAGTTAATTTCAACCAGAGTATCTTATGAAGAATAGAATTATCTTGTTTATAATACTAACCTGGTCAATGCTAAAAAGTCACATCCACCGAACAGCTTAGTTATTTTAGTTATGATTTTATGAATGTCATAGCCGTAATAATAAGTCCCGTAACATAACCCATATGTTATGGGTGATGTTACGGGTGGTGGAAGAGATTACCATAGGCAATAACCCCGCCCTTTAGTTAGGACATATGTTTCTATATATTTTTCTCTTTTTTTTAATTTTTATTGTTTATATTTACTCAATTATTTAAAGACCTCTGTATCTTTCTCCTTATGCAAGGAGACTAAAATTTTTAATACCTACCAAATTTTAAGAAATATTTTTAAAATTTTCAGTACTTAATTTCAACACACTACACATACACCATACACTACACACTGGACACGGAAGGAGCCCAGAACAATGGTTCTGGGCGTCCAAAGGGTTCACACCCACATCAATCCTTGCACCACCATGACATCAAACATGGACACGGAAAGTAAGTATTGTTTATATGTATTGTTTCTATTTTTTTTATTTTTTTCATTGTTAAAATAATTATTTGTACTGTACATATGTCTATTTATGTCTAATAAAGTGTTTAATAATAATAATAATATGTTACTGTAAGATTTACAGTATGTTACACTAAGAATTATCAACTTATGTATGTAGGTGATTTACTGGTCACGGATTGTAGACTTGTTCTCTTTTGAGGTGTCCGCAATATTGGCAACTTAATTTCAGCGGCACCTCTCTGCTCGCACGCGATCTCTCCTTCTTTGTTCATTTATCTCTCTCTTATATCTATTTTGCTTGCTATCTTTTATAGTGCCGACCTCAGTAGCTTGATCAGTAAGGCAGCGGACTTGTAACCTGGAGGTCGGTGGTTCAAGTCCCGGTTTCAGCGTAGATTTAGTAATGTGAGTTTGAGTAGTTGTGATATCACGAAAGTGATTAACACAAATATGATAACTAGTGCTGTTTGTTCTCCTTTTTATTTGTTTTGTTTGTCTCTCTCTCTTACATGATTATTTTCCTCGTAATTTTTCTTTCCTGTCTCTATCAATATTTTTGGATATTATATGTTCTTTCTTGTCTTTATTTATATCTTTTTCTGTTTTGTTTGATTTTTTTCTTCTTTTTTTTATCTTATTATTATTTTATTTTTTATCTTCTTTGTTTCATTTGTCTCTCTCGTTTCTCTTTATTTATTATAAATCATTTTGCTTGATATTTCTTTTGTTTTCCTTGTTCTCTTTTGTTTTGGTCGCTTCATCCTCTTTCCCTTTATCCTCGCTTTCTTCCTCTACAATTTCGTATGTCTTAGTTTTTCGTTATTTCTCTTTATCTATCTTTATTCTTTTTCGCTATTTCTTCTATAATTATTATCTACCTTTTCTCTTTCACTCACTCTACCAATTTTTATTCTCTCTTTATCTCCCTCTCTCCTTTCCTCTTTCTGTTTCTCTCTCTCCACAGGATAGCTAACTATCCTGTCGTAATCACACACAGGTCATATCAAGCAAGCAATTTCCTAGCAGTTCCATACTCGCACATATTTTGAGTCCCGCCTATCCAATCGGAGTCCTGCTGTGCCCCATACATATGATTTAACCCTTCATGTTATTTTGCCGAAGAAAAATAATTAATGTTCTATAAGAGACACATGCGTAGGTCCGAATTATGAAACAGGATTAGATGTAATCTAAGTACACAATATCCCTTACTTTGGACTACAGTGCGCTGTTTCATAATGAGGTCTATCAAATACAGTTCTGGAGATATAATCAAATCAACCTATACATTCTCACATACATAAAGTATTTCTTTAGTATTGATTTAGAAGTAAAATTTTGAATAAGATTAAAAGTAAAAATAAAATAAAAAAGAATCAGTGTGAAAAGAATTGTGAATATTTTACATTGTAGTGCAACATTTTGTGAATATTTTATTTTAATTAATTTACTCAATTATTTCGCTAAAACATGTGAACAGCATTTAAGTATAAATGTGTTTTATTCAATTATTTGAAACTTCTTGTAAAAACATGTAAACCGCTCATCAACAACTGCTGACTGTCGCCAGCCAGTTCGAATCCCACACAAAACATCTTAATTTCAGACTTGATCGATCACATCTCCGGTGATTTTTGGCACCAACAATTCAAATTCCAAAAGAAGACAATCAATAAATCACACGGAATTTGTCCTGTCAATTGAAACCAGTTCTGGACAGCATAATGAGAGCTCAAAAATGCGAAAACAAACCAATTTGAAATGTAATTCTTACCTCAGAGGGGTTAATCAAATCGGAATGTGCGACCTGTCCAATTGATATTGGCTAAATAAATAGATAGGTGTGAGTAATTTATGTATTTCTCTCCGGATTTTATATCTGCTTGTAAATAACTTATTTTTTTTTCAGAAATAAAAATTATAGGGCCCGGTTTTCGATGTTGTATTAAAAACAGGCAGACGAATTAATACAAATAATAAATATTTATTCCAAAAGATAATAATAATCATTGAAGAGATAATTTCGGTCATTGGCATTTTTTGTTTTCAACTCTGCAGATCCTTGTTGCATTTTGTGTTAAATGTCAACGACGAAATCCGTTTTTTTTTCCAACTCTATTGGAATCCAATAAATTTTAATTTAATATTAGGTATTTAAAATGTCATTGTACAAAACCCACAGGTGGATGTTTAGCACTGATAACCATCTACAAGTTTACCATTCACCATGTTCCATGGGATTTAGAATGAGTTTTACCGTGTTGTTAGTTTGTGCTGGCTTTCTCTTACCATGCTTTGCAATTTTCTCTTTCTATTGTGGATGTGGGATAAGACAAACATGGCTCTTTGAATTTGACCACAAGTATCATCCTTCTCTCTCTCTCTCTCTCTTCTCTCTCTTATTCAAATATTTAACTTTGGGTAGATTGAATATGGGACTTCCGATGTGTTTGGATAAATGGATAACCAGAACCACACTACCATGGAACTTACTTTATACCTAAAAAAATAATATTTCTATTGGAATTTTGATAGCCATCGGAATGTTGAATACACTAGTTCTCATTCAATCATTGAAGTTAAGTAACAAATAACGTGGTGAGGACAGTGAAGGTTTTGTGTCTTGGCTGGGTTGTGTCCGCAGCGAATGGTACTTAAAACCCCCGTCGTGATATGACCATGTAGTTCAAAGTGACGTTAAATTCAAATAAACATGAAAAAAAACAAGTAAATGGAATTTTGACCTCCACTCAATTGGTATCCTTCTACCACCTCCTTACTTTCTATCTCCTTCTCACTTCTCCTCCTGCCTCTACCTTCCTCTCTTCCTCCACTTCCTTTTCCTCTTTCTTCTTCATGTTCCTCTCCTTCTCCTCCTTATCTCTTCGTCCTTTCTTCCTCACTTTTCTCCCTTCCTCTCCTTCTCCTCCTTCGCTCTTCTTCCTCTCTTCCTCCACATCCTTTTCCTTTTTCTTCTTCTCCTCCTTCTCCCTTCCTCTCTTTCTCTCTTCTTTCTCCTCCTCCTCCTCCTCCTTCTCCTTTTTTCCTCCTCGCTCTCCTAATCCCCGTAAACACCATCACTTCGTATTTCCGGCGGGGCGCGCTCTCTTTATGTTCTCAGGATAAAATTTAAAACAATAAAATGCTATCAGCTTGCACTTTCTCCTATTTTTATCGTCAAAATAAGCTCAGAGAGCAACGTATTAGAAAGTCTTATAAGAGTGCTTGTAAAAATAGAGAAGCAATAAGACGGAGAGAGATCAAGAAATAAAGAGGAGGAATAGTAAGATTAGGGAGACTTATAGGAGGTGGAGGAATGAAGGAAGGAGATAGAGACAAATTCGGGAGAGGAAGAAGGAAGTAGATATTAAAAGTGAAGGAGAAGGAAGAAGAAGAGAAATAGAAAAAGAGGGTTCAGGTTTGGATAGACTTATAGGAGATGGAAGAAAGGAGGGAGGAAAAAAAATTGGGAGACACTAGGGGAGAAGGAAGGAGATATGGAAAATGGAGGAGAATGAAGAGGAAGAGAAATATAGACGGAGGGAGAATCCATAGGTTTGGAGAGACTTATAGCAGATAGAGAAGAGGAGGTAAGAGTAACAGGAGAGGGAGTAGAAGGAGAAGTAGACAAGTGTGGAAGAAATATAGAAAGGGGAGGAGAGAATAAAGGGACATACTGTAGTGGGGAAGATGAGTTTAGGAGGGGCAAAAAAGAAGTTCTTTTTTAAACTTTCAACTTTTAATGTCTTTTTTTCCTTCTCTAGAAGTAGTCACCAAAAATTCGTGTATAGGCTGTTTCAAAACAAGCTATCGGCCGAGGTGTGCAGAACGACCTATACAAAGAAAGAGGTTTTAAAAGTTATCATATATGTGTTAATCACTTTCGTGAAATCACAGCTACTTTTATTAAATCTTCGCTGAAACCGGGACTTGAACCACCGACCTCCAGGTTACAAGTCTGCCGCCTTGTCGATCAAGCTACTGATGAGGTCGGTATCGCCGCAGAGTATATTATGTATACCCTGAAAACCTTCTCTCTTTTTCAGGCTAACTTTTTTAATACATCCGAATAAACAAGAGAACTGGATATAAGAGATACCTCGATAGAAGAGAATAAATCCAAGTCCAATTAACCTCTCTATAAGGGAAAATTTCTCTTCATTGGAGAAACCTGGATATAAGAGAAAAATCTGGTCCCATGAGTTCTTTTATGTCAACGTTTCACCGTAATTTGGACAAAATTAACTATCCAACATTTTTTTATAAACTAGAGTTTGCCGGCTAGGATGCTCTAACCACATCAACCTCTTACGTGTGCTCTGTAGTACTCTGTACCTTCCTTGTTAAAGACGTTGGCCAGGAAATAAACACCCTATCTCTATCCCTGTGGGACACCCTATACCAGAAACACTGTGTCGCAATTTCACACTTAGAACTTTTTAAAGTGTGCAATTTTTTTCTGTACATTCGCCGTTACTCCTGTTATTTTTATTGCAGAATCAATGGTGCACAAATACTATAAGATACATTTATGTGACTAACCCATGAGACGTCCCTATTTTTTCTTAGAAATATCAATATTTCAGTTTAGGTACCTATTTATTGTTTGATAAATTAGAAAATGGCCTAATAAAAGATATCTTTATCCATCGATATACTTGAAAGTAAAACCCTTCTCAGTTTGATATTTTACAAAGGAAGAGAACAATAGTTTAAAGTATTTTTGTACCTACCAAATGAATTAAAGTGGTTCTTTGTGTTAATTTATCACAATTTTAGTGGGTAGTAGTAGGTAGAGCAGAATTATAGGGCTTTTACTTATCTCTATAATTCTAATATCTTATTTTTGCCTATAATTCCGCCACTGGTCGCTGCTCACATTAAAGCTGAATTAATAATGAATTCCTCACGAGGTATGATTGGACCCCGTGCATCAAAGAACAGAGCAGAAAAAATCCTGTCTTGCTTAGGATCGAACCCAGGTCACCGTACGTGCAAGCGTTGTGTCCTAATCCACTGGACCACGGTGACTACCTGGATTTGGAATAAAAATGGAGCTTTTATTATAATGAATGATAGTTCATTTGATATTACAACTCCACTCAGGATGGGTGAGTTACCAAGCAAATGCGGCATAATATCTCGTTGTGATTTGGTCATAGCCGTTGAAGTTGACTTTCAACCCGAATAACTATCTAAAACTACAATGAAACAATTTTTCCCCCAATACAAATAAGGGTCAAACTATTTAAATAACATTTTAAAAAACTCTTAGTAATGCTGCAGTAACCAATAAAATTGTGAAGAGGCTTTGTGCTTCACCGCAAAGAAATCATATTTTTTTAACTTTTAACATTACAACAAAGATAATTCCGTGGCTCAGGTTGGGTACAGAACCAATCACAGCCCTTGCTGTGATCCTATTTTATCATTTGGCCTTAATATTATCACGTTATTTGTGTTAGTTACAAGAGAGCTATAACTGCTCTAACTATCTGCTCTAACTGAAATTTGCAACACATTTTCCCCCGGCATGTTAAGGGTTAAGGTGATTGCTCGCTAGAACAATGTGGAATGGCACTTTTGTTTGTCATTAGAGGGAGCTAAAGAGTGGGAGATGGGAGGTACAAGAGGGGAAGAATAAGTAATAGGAGGTACATGAGAGGAGGAATGGGTGATGGGGGGTACAAGAGGGGAAAAATGGGTAAAAGGAGGTATAAGAAGTCGGTGGGTCAAGGGGGGTCGGATTTGGGTACCACTACCTAGGTAATGTGGAAACAAAATTGTTTTCTAGGAATATTGTTTTTACCAAAGCGGGCTTAAGGTGTTACAGTCAAACCTGACATAAGAAAACTCAACGGACCGGAACATATCCAGATTTAGATAGAAAGGTAAATTTAACCTGAAAATTGTTATTTTATAACCAGGTTCCTCTCATAAAAAGGTTGTTTCCCTTTAGAGAGAAGTAAATTTAACCTGAAAATTGTTCTTCTATATCCAGGTTTCTCTCATAAAGACGTTATTTCAACTTAGAGAGAGTTAAATTTAACCTAAAAATTGTTCTTTTATTTCCTTTTGTTTCTCTAATATCCAATTTCCTAATATCCAGGTTTTTCTCATAAAGAGGTTATTTCTTCTTAGAGAGAGGTATTTTTATAGCCAGGTTTCTCTAATATCCAGTTTCCAAATACACAGGTTTGACTTTGAACGAAATAACCAATCAGAGTGCGTTGTGTGACGGTCGAATGTGACATTTGGGCTTTATGAGAGTTAAGGCCGAAATCAATAGACAATTTCAATATCTCAAGTCCTTGCTTAGCATCGGTTTGCCCCATCTTGGACAGTACGCAATCCGAGATTTAGCGCCACAGAGGTGTTACAAAAACGTCTAATAAATTCTGAAATGCGGCCCTGGTGTCTACACTCTACAATGAAGCATTTCTGCTGCTCGGTTTTAGTTACCATTTAACTCTAGCATTTTTTAAAACTAAAAAAAACGATGATTTTTTTCTCCATTGTAGGTATTACAGCATTAAAAGTTCACTATTTTTATGAAATGGACTATTTTTTGTATACCTACTATGTTATGGTATGGAAATACCATAAAATTCAATTAGATATCATTAATGTTGAGTGTAGAAAACAATGTAGAAGAACGGATAAAACCAGGAGAATAAAAAAACTATAGAGGAGGGAGATAGAGAGGGAGAGATATAAAGAGGGAGAGAGATATAAAGAGAGAGATAAAGAGAGGGAGAGCTAGAGTTTCAGGGAGAGATGCATTTTTATTTGAATATCATTACTACTTTTTATTCTTTTAATGTGATTGTGTGTTCAATTTGAAGTTTATATATAACTATTATTAGTCTCCCCCTACTTTTTATCTATTTATCCCCCCCACTCTGGTCTCTGTCTCTCTCTCTCTTATTCTCCCTATGTCGTTATTTAAATTTGGGTTTAACCGGTTTAACGTCGCTTTCAACTACATGGTAATATACTCCTCCCAAGTACCGACCTCAGTATAGCTTGATTGATAAGGCGGCGGACTTGTAACCTGGAGGTCGGTGGATCAAGTCCCAAGTTAAGCAAGCATTTAGTAAAGCGAGTTTGAGTAGTTGTGCTATCACGACTATGATTAACACAAATATGATAACTACTCCTCCTAATTATCTCCTCCTAATCGATATCCTCTGTCTCCTACTCCTCCCCCTTTCCATCGCTTTCTCCCTCCTAATCCCACCCCTCCACCGTCTCATTAACTCTTTATTCTTCTTCTTCTTTCACTTTGCCTTTTTTTCCAACCTACTTGCGGTCGGCATTGTTCAACCTCATAGTTGAGTTCGAATGAAAAGTTGTGGCACCTTTTTTAAGGCTGGATGCCCTTCCTAACGCCAACGATTCTATTTGATTTGACGTCCTGATTAGGACGTGGGTTTTACCCTCCTCTTTATTCTCCTTCTGAACTGCACTGAATGTCCGTTAAAACTGCAAGTGTCCATTAGAACTGCACGCTCCAGTTTTTTTTACGACTCAAATAGCCCCAGATAGTATCAAAATAGTGCATCACTTCAGCTGACCATTAGAAAAAACATTCTTGCTTCTCTGTCAGTTAATAGTTAATCCTCTCGTATAAGAGAGGGTGAGAGAGAGAGAGAGGGAGGGAGAGATAGAAAGAGTGAGAGAGATAATAATGTAGGTGATAAGGAGAGGAGAGGGTGTTACAAACCATTTTAGGAGGGCTGACAATTGTTTGGGGGAGAGGGAGTCAGTGGGTCAAGAGGGGTCGGATTTGAGTACCACTACCTAGTAGGGGGGCGGGGTTATGGGGCTAACTGAATATGGAGGTGGTGGGCTCTGCGCGGTATGCCCGTAGAAGTACCTATAGGGGTAGTCGGTGAAGCTATTCCGTAAGCATTAGTTCTAGGGTAGGTGAGGTTAACGCGTGGTGAGGACGTGTGAGCATTTGTTAGGATAATGGGGGGGTCAGCTAATAATAGTGGGATAGTAATAGTGACTAGTGTGGGTTTTCCTGGTGGATAAAGCTAAGGGGTGAGGGGAAGTTGAGGGGAGTAAGAGTGAGGGAGTAATAGCTGGGGGGAGAAAGAGTGAGGTAGGAATAGCTGAGAGGAGTTAGCGAGGAGGGGAGAGGAAAGCTGAGGGGAGAAAGAGTGAGGTAGTAATAGCTGAGGGGAAAGAGGGGGAGGATCTGTCTTATCAGATTGCGAGTGCACGAAATTTACACTAAGCATTTCCTGAAAGTGTTTCCTGAAGGACATGCAGGAAGGTGAATCACAGTTTCGCGTGTCGGATAACTTTTCGGATGTACCTAAATCCAGTGATTTTTAACAGAATAACTATTGAATGTCCCGTACAACTGACCATGATTGTGCTTTAGACTCTTTTAGGTCGGTAGTTTGGTATCTAAAGAGAGATTAGCATGCATTATTGGACTTTTTTAACTTTAATTATACTGGTGCTTTGTTAGTTATTTGTTTTTTTAGGTTTGTAGTTAGACATGTAAAGAGAGATGGATAAATAGCATGCTTTTTTGGAAATTTATTTTATAAGTTAAAACCAAACTGTAGTTTTGTAATAGTGATTTGTTTTAAGTTTATTTACTTTGAAGTTGTGATGAAATACGTATGATTAGCTCAGTGGTAATATCCTCGCTTACCATGCGGAAGGAGTTCGACTTCGAACCCTAGGGTACAAAAAAATGCATTCACAATTTGCTACAGTTTCTTTGTACAGTCGTTCTACACTTACCCAGCACCTACTTGGGAAGTAATGTGTCACTTCTCATCCATCAGAGGGGAGACATACTACGGCATGGGCAAGCTGCAACACAGACCACCAGCGCCTATAATGTAGCTGTTGTTCCATGTGCATTGGTTGTTAAGTGGTTATGCAGGTATTCATGTGGTTATCCAGGTATTTAAGTGGTTATCCAGGTAGCGTAGGGATCTGTTGTTTCAAATCCCACCCAATCTGTATAAGAGAGAGAGAGAGAGAGAGAGGAGAGAGAGAGAGAGAGAGAATGAGAGATAGAGAGAGAAAGTGTGCGAGATTAAGGATAAGATGCATGGAGGTGAAATGTCGAGAGACAGAGCGTATGATGTGGGGGTGAAGAGTAAATATTGAATATTGACATTGTAAACATTTTCTATCTCAGTGCAGTAATGATTGAACAAAGAGATGGGAGTGAAATGTAGGGAGAGAGGGAGTAGGGGAGAGAGAGAACTGAAAATAAAAGGAAAGTGGTTATTAGAATTCAAGGTAAAGATAGAGAAATGGTCTCTAACCAAGCTCAAGAGAAACGTTGGATCGTTCTGAACCACAAATTTCGATCCGCGATCAACCATCGTGAGAACTTGGGCTTTTTCTTTATAAGTCCAATTTCTCACGATTTTAAAAATAAAAGTTTTAATTTTAAAAAATCTGGTGTGACACCACACGACTTTCCTTGTCACCACATGTGACTCAACGGTAACCAGTGCCGGATTACCCATATGGCGGATTTGGCAGATGCCAAGGGCCCCGCGCTTTAGGGGGCCCCGCGCTTAAGCAGCTTACACTATATATTATGAGTTTTTAAAAAGCTTGCACTAAGTATTATGAGTTTTTTAAACGTTTACACAAAGTATTTTTGGATAATGAGTACGAAGAAGAAATAAAAGGGTAAAAAACGCTTGCATACGAGTCTGCAACCATTGGGACATTTTTATCTTTACTATTCAAGTTTCGTTACATAATTTCGTCACATAATTTCGTTACATAATTTCGTCACATAATTTCGTTACATAATTTTGGTTATGTGCCAGAGCAAAGACATGAAAATGTCAATTTAATATTTCGTTACATTATTTCGTTACATAATTTCGTCACATAATTTCGTTACATAATTTCGTTACATAATTTCGTTACATAATTTCGTTACTTAATTTCGTTACATAATTTTGGTTATGTGCCAGAGCAAAGACATGAAAATGTCAAAAACACACACTCACAGCAAAGTACATAATTTGAAAGAAAAGCGCGGGGCCCCCTATTACTATCTACTCCTCGAATCAACCACATGGACTCTAGCGGATTACCTACTCCAATCGCGGATTTGCTAGATGCCAAGTTCCCCGCACTTTTGAGGACCCCGCGTTTCGGGCAGCTTACACAAATTATAAGTGTTTTTGAATGAAATTCAAGTCGGTTTTTCTGGATTTTAATATTAAATAAAATCATAGCCAGTTGAGCAAAATATTAAAAGAAAAACCACGGGCCCCCTTAAAATTGACCACGTATATGAAAATAGGTAGATCTCAATACCAATTGCCTGCGCCTCTTTATATAATATATAAATATTATATAATTACTCGTATTTGAAAAGAATAATATTGACGGACGTGATTATCACCTTCGGTAATCTCTGCCATCAAACCCATAAAGTGTCTTCTGAGTACTCAGTGATCGGCTTTATCGACATCTTAACCAATGATCTTCATTATAGTCGCCTGCGACGCTTTTTATGTTTTTTTTTTTCAAGATATTTGTTTGTATCTATTTTCCGAGTACTTTACCCCATAACTTTGCAAAAATTTCGCCTGCGGCGCCGTCAAATTTATTTATCATGATGTTTTGGATTGTTTTTCAAGACGTGCAATTCTAGTATGTACATTGTACAATTAAAAGAAAAAAGTCTTTGGGCATTTTCGAAATGCATTTCGTAAAGGTCGTTTTGAATACTATTATGGATTAGTGCCCAGGACACTTGGCTTCGCTTTCATGGTTCTAAAAATAGTATTTTAGAAAAAACTCAGTACAATTTTGGGGCCCCGCGCCTTGAAAATGCCAAGGGCCCCGCGCAGCCTTAATCCGGCACTGACGGTAACTGTTAGCTAAAAATCAATGCCAAATTCGTAATCAGAACCTCAAATTTATAGGATTTGATATGTCACAACCCTCTTCTAGGATGAATAATAAAAAAACCTCGTCAAAGCGGGCGGGTACCCCCCCGAAAATACCGGTAATTTGGGGCCGAGTTTTAAAAAAAGTTCAAGATATCAAAAATTTATCGGTAGAGACCCCTACTATTTTTTCATGTAAAAAAAAGTTGTTCTTATAGATTTTTCGTATTTTTTGTCGTTTAGCCAGAATCGCCATAGCACGCCAGGTGGCGGGCTTGGTATCCTGAGGTAATGTGAAAAACTGGGTCGCTCAACCTTTCGAAAAATGCAGTACTTTCCTTATTATAGGAAAGGGAAAGTAAAAAGAAAAGATTTTTTTAAATTAAAAATATGTTCATAATCATATTATGGACAATGGACATCTTGTAACCTGAGCAACTTTAGTTTTGTGACTCTGTTGGTTTTGACTAAAGATTGAACAAGAACCAAACATTTTGTTTTAATGCAAAGCATTCGAGTTTTCAGACACAGTGCAACGTTTGCAGAAACCATATTTTCACAAACAATGTAATATTTTCTGAACATCATAAAACTCAAATAAGTTGTGCATTGTTGTTTGCTCATGAATGTACATGAAGGCAAAATATTATACCATGAAATGCCATGAATCTTGAATAGAAAACAATATGAATTGCAAAGTTGTGCTGTTGTGCACTAGGTAGCTGAGGGTTGTAGGTAAGTTGTTACCTTTGCAAACTTTGCTATTTCTTACTGAAACAGCAGTTAGAAACAGCAAAGTTTCTTTATTGAAATAGGTTAGTTTTTATTTTATGAGAACAGGAAATGAAATCAGGGACTATAGTTCTTTTGTTATGCTGTCATGCGATATCAATAGAACTTGGAGAGAGTATGTCACGCTGACATTAATTCATGCAACTTCTTTTGCAAACGGAATGTGACTTAACTATCTGGAAATCAATGTATAATAAGAAATAAGGACATTATTTCACGCCAACACCAAACATAATTCATGTAACCGCTAAAAGTACCTAATTCTTGCGAACGCAATGTGAGCAATGTCTTTGGGTTTAACTATCAGAGGTATTCTTTTATTTACTTACGACTTACGAGTGTCATGAATGTGTATTAAAATTTATCCTGATATAGGTATTTTTTTTAAAAAAATATGAGTGTTTCACAGCCTTTTTTATTTCGTACCCATGAAACAGGAGCTACTGTAGACGCTTGTGGTCTGTGTTGTAGCCTGCCCATGCCAAACCCGTAGTATGTCTCCCCTCTGATGGGCGAGAAGTGACACAACACTTCCCATTGAGGTGCTGGGTCAACACGATCGCACCGGAAGGTATAAAGGATACCTAGGGATTTGGTTACAAACAACTGTAAATTTTTTTTGAATAAAATTATATTTTCTTATTTCCTATTCTCCTGTCATGATATGACCAATTGATCATGCAGTTGAAAGCGACTTTTAAACCCAAATTAAAACAAACACTAATATTCCATTTACTTCTTCTTCTTCTTTTACTCTGTCTTATCCCGCTTAAGCAGGCACGACGTTGTTAAACCTCATGGTAGAGGTTGGTTGGTTGGGTTTGGCACATTTTTACGGCTGGATGCCCTTCCTAACGCCAACGATTCTATTTGATTTAACGTCCTGAATAAGGACGGGGGTTTTACCTTCCATTCGCTGGGAATCGTATCAGGCCGGAAATGTCATCCTAAACCAGAATGAAGTTCCTAGTACTTCCTCGTCAGCACCAATCAGAACAAAATGGGTCTCCCCCCAAGAAATAAATCGTTTTATTCACTTCCTAAAACAAAAGAAAACCCCAGGACACGATTGTATTCCCAATATTGTATTAAAAAATTTATCAAAAAAATCGGTTACTCTTTTAACTTCGATTCTCAATGCCTGCCTGTCTACGAATTATTTTCCTACACAATGGAAACTCGCTACAGTTATCATGTTGCACAAACCGGGCAAGCCCAAAAATTCAGTTTCTAGTTATAGACCAATAAGTCTACTTCCAAGTCTTGCCAAAATTTTCGAAAAAATCATATATTCCAGATTAAATAAATTCATACAAAAAAATAATATCTTACCAGAACATCAGTTCGGTTTTAGAGACAGCCGAAGTACAACTTATCAGATCTGCAGATTAAACGAAATTATTACCTCCGGGTTTGAGAATCTCAAATTTACTCTTGTCGCCTTCCTAGATTTCCAACTTTGCTTCGACAAAATCTGGCACGAGGGCCTACTAATTAAATTAAAAAATCTAAAATTTCCTCCCTACCTTATTAAAATAATTAAATCCTATCTAAGTGATAGACAGTTTCAAATTAAAATTAATCATGCCCTCTCTGTTCCTAAAACTATCAGGGCCGGAGTAGCCCAAGGTTCCGTACTAGCAACTATCCTTTTCAATCTATACGTGGCCGACCTACCCCAACCCCCCAATACCCAACTTGCCATGTTCGCCGATGACACAGCAGTAATAGTCGTTCATGACAATGTTGACACAGGAAGGCATATTCTTCAATCAGGACTAGACACTATATGTACTTGGCTCAACCACTGGAAAATTAGCCTGAACCCTTCCAAATCTGAGTCATGCGCGGATATAGGGGGGGGGCACGGGGGGCACGTGCCCCCCCAGATTTTTTCGGTAAGCGGTGTTTCTCAAATTTCATTATACCTAACCCCGTATAAAAAATGAGTTAGGGGGGCACGGGCCCCAAAATAATTCCCACTTCTAAGACTAATCCCGTAAAAAAAAAGATCTCAATAAGTTAGGGGGGCACGGGACCCAAAATAATTCCCAATTCTAAGACTAATCCCGTAAAAAAATCTCAATAAGTTAGGGGGGCACGGGACCCAAAATAGTTCACAATTGTAAGACTAATCCCGTAAAAAAAAGATCTCAATACAATAAGGTAGGGGGGCACGTGACCCAAAATAATTCCCAATGCTAAGACTAATCCCGTAAAAAAAAAGATCTCAATAAGCTAGGGGGGCACGGGACCCAAAATAATTCCCAATTCTAAGACCAATAAGAAATAACTAAATAATAAAGTTGTCATCCACACAGATTGTCCGAGAAACCTGAAATTTTACCTATAGGTCCCTTTGGATCAGGGAATATATCTCTAATCTCTAGGGTTTAGCTACGCGGGGTAAGAACAAAAAATGGATGGGTGACACAAAAAAATCACATTTTTCGACCGAAATTAAATTTTTATCTCAAAATTTATCGTGACGGCGCCACGGCGGCGGCTTATCAACTCAAAAAGAGAAAGATTTAAGCAAAAGTTCAAGTTTTCATTTGAGATATCAATCACGAAATTCTGATGAGCCGTTTTTGAGCTACGTTGAGTAAGGACATGAAATGGATGGCTAAACAAAAAGTATTTACGTTTTTTGACCTGAATGACATTTTTCTCGAAATTTGTCCTGACGACCTATCAACTCAAAGCGAGAATGTTTTTGCAATGGGTGACACGAAAAATATTGACATTTGTGTGTGTGTATGTGCGTGCGATAGGCTTGCGAAGCGGCTTACTAGTTAGGTATATTGTGCGATTGTGCCCCCCCAGTACAAAAGGGCTATATCCGCGCATGATCTGAGTGTAAAATATTCACCCTACGAAGAAAATATTCGGACCCCTCTCCCATTATTTTGAACAATGTACCTGTCCCATGGAATGCTGATAATTCTACCGTCAAATATCTTGGTGTTCTCCTGGATAAATCACTGACCTGGAGACCCCATATTGTCCAAAAACTAAAACAGGCGAATCAGAGATTAGGAATCCTCTACCCCATTATAAATCGTAAGACCAAATTGCAAAGGAACTTGATACTTTTATTACTAGACCTGGATTACGAAGAGCTTTATCAGGAGGGGACAACGGCGGAGATAAAAAGTGAAATCGACAACATTATTGAGAAATTCGAAAATAAATTAAAAACTGAAGATCGGTCTCGAATCCTACAATCAACATATAGCACGCTGTACAAGGAACTGAGGGAGGATGGTGTGGAGACTAACCTCTCTTCTGAAGCACACATGAGCAAATTACGACTAGTAAGTCAGCTAAGAATGGCTGCAGACTGCTGTTTAAGAATTAACGTACATGGAAATTCATATAAAATTGAAATGGATGTCGTTTGCTCAGTGTGCAACATGAACGAGATGGAGGATCTTATACACCTTCTGTTTCGGTGTCCTATGTATGCAGAAACTAGGGGAGTCATTCGAAAGTACATGAAGAACAACATGAAAGAATCCCTAGTCGAACTTCTGAAATGTGACACTTCAGAAAAAATTAACAACTTATTTGCATATATGATAACAATGCTTAGAATAAGATCTTTTATCATGGGGGAGTAATAAATTATTAAGTATGTATAAAAATAATAAATATGTTTCTTTGTGTTATTATATCACAATTTGAGTGGGTAGCGCAGAATTATAGGACTTTTCCGTATCTTTAATATCCCAATTACTTATTTTTGCCTATAATTCCGCCACTGGGCGCTGCTAACATTGAGACAGCTACTCATTTTTCCTCACGAGGTATGAGTGGACCCTGAACACCCAAGTACAGAGCAGAAAAAATCCTGCCCCGCTGGGGATCGAACCCGGGTCACCGTGCGTGCAATGCCTGGTGCGCTGACTCACTCTGCCACTGTGACTACTTTAAGTATATATATCTCCCTTGCCTTTATCCCATATTAGCTTATGTTGCTTTTGGGGTCGGCATTGTTCAACCTCATGGTTGAGGTTGGTAGGGTGGAGCACGTTTTTTATGGCTGGATGCCCTTCCTAACGCCAACGATTCTATTTGATTTAACGTCCTGGATTAGGACGGGGGTTTTACCCTCCATTCGCTGGGAATCGTACCAGCTACCCACATTAACCTCACCCAGCCTGGGTAGGGCCGGAAATGGCAGCCTCACGTGTTTGGATGGAACAGAATTTTCTTCGAAAAGTCTGTCCCAGCCGGGAGTTGAACTCGGGAACTCTGGACTACGGGCAGTAGTCACAACCATTACGCCACGGAGGCTGCGTATTACGCCACGGAGGCTGCGTTGACTACTTTAAGTATGTATAAAGAAAATTAAATTTAAATAAATAAAAAGTGAGCGCAATGGAAAAGAATAAGTTACATGGTTAAAAAAAAAAAAAAAAAGAAGAAAATATGGAGAGAAAGAATGAGAAATAAAAGCTAGAGTAGGTATAAGAAGATGTGAAAGTTGAGAATTAAGGACAGTGAGAGAAAAGAAAAAGTAGATATTGAATCCTAATTTTACTCTATTTTATTTAATTTATTACCTTAGGTACTGTAAAACATTGTATTTTTCAAGTCAAATTTATGTACACTTATCTATTTACTGCAAACTCTGTATTTAATATTTATAACAATTAAGTTTAAATAAATATATTATTATTATCTATCTATCTATCTATCTACTTTTATTATACAAGACTATACTGCGCCCTCTCTTCACTTACGCATGCCCGGCGTGGAGTACAGCCTCACCCACCAACCTGTCTAAGCTACAAGTTCTTCAAAATAAAATTCTTAGAATTGCTGTCAACGCACCATGGTTTATAAGAAACAAACAACTACACCAAGAACTCGGAATAGAAACCGTCCGTCATCACATTAAATCTCTCACAACAAAATGCTTTATTCGTTTGAGAAAAACTGAAAATCATTATAAATTAGGTAAAAAACGAACACAGACGAGACTCAAACGTAGACTACCACAGGAAATCCTGTCGGATCTCTCGTCTGGTGAATCCTTAATCTCAGACGAAGAAAACACTTATTAATATAATAATTATGCCATAAAAATAAATAAATAGGTAAAAAAAAAATGCATTTTTTAGGTAATTAGTACATAAGCCTCTTTTTCAATATCTATTAACTAATTATTATCAATTGATTTTCCCTTTTTATTGTACATAATTTTATTCAATAAAATTAATGTTACAGCTCAGAAATAATGTACATCTCTTATCACTGACTATCAATACTATTCATAACACGTCACTAGCACACAAGTGCAGGGCGTAACTTTGTCATTTTCCTCTTGCCCAAACAACATTGCTTACCCACAACCACAAGTTGCTGAAAAGATGTAGATTGTATCTGAGCGCAACATTTTACCAATTGTTGGAAAAAAAAAAAGGCCGGAAATGTCTTTTGGAATTATTGGAAGTAAAATCTGGTCATCTCGTGTCCACTCTGACTCAACAATACATGAAGAAAACCCCGCGCATACATCTGCAGACCGCACTATATCCCAATGAAAGAGTTGAAAGACATTATATATTCATAATATACAGTCAGTATAATGAGCTTTTACTATCAAAACAATCTAATTTAATCAGCGCGATTTTTAGTACTAATTTAACCCAATTTTCAGTAGCGTCATTATTAATTCCACCCTACACCGGTGTCAGCAGTTAATTAGGTAGATAAATTAATATTATTTTTAATTACTTTAACATCTATTTTTTCTCTCATAATAGGTAAATTATCACTAATAATATAAACAATTTTAGAATCGTGAAAATTCAAATTTATTTTGATGAATAATGCAGTTTTTTTTTTATTAAAAATAACATAGTACAATAACTACATATTAGTTACCTAATTATAACTACAATATTAGTTACGCTATTATTATTAGATAATTTTGTCAATTGAAAATTTCAGTGCAACTTGATTGCATGATAGGAATTATTTTCTTCTATTTTCTGCTATTGTAGTTCAGCAGTCATCACTAGTGTAAATTTATGAAGAAACAACTTAGGACTAATTGTTTTTTTTTATTTAGATAAGATAATATTTGCGGAATGCGGCATTACATCCCTTCTTCACTACCAGATGCTGTCCAGATGAAGGAATTGTTTCCTTGAAGTCCTAACCTTTTTAATCTAACGTAATCTAACGAGAACTGAAGGTATTCAACTTTCCATCGACAGATCAAAAAAATCGACACAATGTCCCATCTTTTACTTCTTTTGGTTTAACGTCGCTTTAAACTGCATGGTCATATCACGACGGAGGTTTTACCTTCCATTCGCTGGAAACTCACAAACTAGCTACTCAAAGTAACCTCACCTAGCCTCAGTGGGGCTGAGAACAGCCCGCATCACGAGGGTTTGAATTTGACTGATCACCCATCCAAGTTCTAGCCTCGCTGGAAGTTGCTTAACTTTAGTGACTGAATGAGAACTGATGTATTGAGTCATCGACACGAGCGGTTTTCCTTTGAGAGCACAAATGGAACGAAATTTTTTATGGTCTAAATTAAAACTAGTAGAATTCTAGAATAATTAAATCTCCGGAGTCCCTGGATTTTTCAAATCTTCCCGCATTTATAGAAAGCATAAAAGTTTCATTGTGCGGGGAATTTCGTATTTCCAATTAATTAAGTAGGAAAACTGAGGAAACTTTAGGGAAGTTGATTACAGAGATGCGACTATTACCGGAATGTGACGGTATGGAAATTACAGGGCGGATTCTAGGAATTTGTAGGGAGTTTGTTAACTCTGTTCTTCCTTCTAAAATGAAATTAGAGTCTCTCAATTTTCACAGTCCAATTTTTGTCATTAGTTTTTTTTTTCATTTTATTAGCCTCTGTATGATTCTTGTGAGTGTCTGAGTTGCCGCTCCTGTCTCCTGTTTCCTCTCCTGGTCGTTTCGTGCTCGAGTTGAGAGTGGAGGGAAGTAATTTTTAAACCCTAACAAAAGTTAAAGTCCCACCCCAAGAAATCCGTGCCAAGTCAGCTGGCAACCCTGCAATTGTGGAGATCAGCTGTTTTGGAAACAAGTTGGGAGACGGCCTTGAACCACCAACAGCTCTAACCTCTTCACCACGCTTTCACTTTTCACTTCATCACATTTTTCGTCCACTGGGTAAGCAGCACAATTTTCCTTTCTCTATGTCTTTGTTAATTTAACCCCAAGTTTTCTAAACCCCCTAAAAGGGCTACAATCCTACATTTTGGTCCTTCGGGCCGGATGTCTGTTTTTAGGGGGTTCCCTTTTTTAGGAAATGTGCCAAGTTGAATTCTGCCTAAGTTTGAAGTCTGCCCTCATGGTTGAAGTTTGAAGTCTGCCTAAGTTTGAAGCATGGGGTATCATGCTAAAGTGATGAGTCAAATGTAATCCTTCTGTGATATAAGTGTTTTTTTTGTGTTTGTTTTATCCATAAATTCAGTGTTGTTTGTGTTCAGTTAATTTTAAAGTTGGGGGTTCCCTTGGTAATTTTTTTTTGTATTGGTTAAGTCATAGGGGTTCCCTTGGTAAATTTTTTTTGTATTGGTTAAGTCATAGGGGTTCCCTTGGTTAGATTTTTTTTGATTTTCACGTGGCTCATAAAGCACATATTTTTTTTGTTGTTGTCAACCAAGTAAGTGCATTTTTCCTTTAATATTTACATCTAACATGGCAGGTGACCAGGACAGGAATCTTGTAGAGGTGGTGGTAGAGAGACGGAAACGTTTAATTACTAGGGTTCAGGAATTCCATGGACTCATTCCAAAAGTGGAAAGTGACCCATTGCTTTTGGTCCGTATGCGAGCCTCCATGCCTTATCTGGAATCAACTTTCAAGGAGTTTCAATCAGTGCAGGATACTATTTGTGAATATAATGTTCTTCATCCTACTACAGAGGAAAGAATTGCCATTCATTCTGTTTCAAAACAGTTTGAAGCTATGTATTTTGATGTCTTGGGGGTCATTACAGGGACCTCAGAGGTCAAGCCTATGGTGGTTGCAACCAACGATGGTAGGATGAAGCCAAAGTTGCCTCAAGTGAATATTCAATGTTTTATGGGGGATTATGAATCTTTTCCTGCTTTTAAGTCACTTTTTGATGCTTTGATCCATAGTAACACAGGTTTAGAACCTATTGAAAAGTACACATATTTGGTTTCCTTGTTGAAGGGGTCAGCCCTGTCTAGTGTTCAAAGCATTGCCTTTGTGGCTGAAAACTATCAAGTTGCCTATAATTCACTTGTCAAGCGTTTTAGTAATCCTCGGGTTGTAGCCCATCAGTGTTGTAATAAATTATTTGCCTTTAAGCCATTAACCAGTGAGGTTCAGTTACAGAAGTGGCTGGATCAATTCAACACAAATGTTGAAGCATTGGAAAATACTTCCCTACAGGATAAGGGTGATTTTTTACTGTTGTACATGGGCCTTAATGCATTAGACCCTCTAACTAGACAGGCTTTTGAGCATGAGAAAATCTCATTAAATTCCATACCCACCTATTCTGATCTCCGGACCTATGTTCAGGCACGGGTTTCAGTGGCGGAGCTCATGGGTGCCTCGTCTGGGTCTAGTGTTAAAAAACCATTTATGAAGCCAGAGGTGAGAGGGTCGTATGTTACCCAAGTAGATGTTGCAGGTTTTTCCACAGATGTGTTGCCGTCCAATGTTGCCAGACCCTATAAAGGGTTTTCAAGTAGTTTCAAGGGTGATGTTCACCATGTAGCCAAACCCTCTACTGGGTCATTTAATGTAGCCAAACCCTCTAATGGGTCATTTAATGTTGCCAAACCCTATAATGGGTCATCCAGTGTTGCCAAACCTGACTTTAGGTCAAACCAGTCCCGTTCTGCCAGTGGTGTTTCCTGCCCTCATTGTTCCAAGGCTCACCGCCTAATTGAGTGTAATTTATTTGCCGCCATGTCTGTTCAAGAGCGTTTTGACACAGTGAGGACCCATCATTTGTGTTTTGCCTGCCTCGGGCCTCACTCAAGGTCATCATGCTCAACCAAGTTCAGTTGCCGTCATTGTGGATCTCGTGCTCACCATTCCTTGTTGCACAGAGATATGCCTGCTAATGAGATTTCTCCCAGTGGGGGTGTTTCTCAACCAGTTGTTTCAAATCCAATTTATACTGTTTCGGATCAACCTAATCAAGCTGAGGTTAATCTTGCCCTCTCGTGTAGAGACGTTTCTGGCTCAGGAGTCCTCCCTAGTCGTCAGGTGTTGTTGGGTACAGCATTGGTGTCCATATTGGACAGCTTTGGAATCCAGCACCCAGTTAGAGTGTTAATAGATCCTGGTAGCATGATTAGCATTGTGTCTGCCCATTTAGTAAATATTTTGAATTTGCCTATCCAGACAAGTAATGTCTGTGTTTCCGGGGTGGGTGAATCTGAACCCATGCGTGTGAAAGGTCAGGTTTCCTGCACCCTGTCTTCTCGTCTGGATGGCAGATCCCTTCCTATTGATGCTGTCATATTACCATCAATATCAGGTCATGTTCCCTCTGTTGCTGTCCCTAAGCATGTTTTGTCAAGTTTGGCGGGATATGCTTTGGCAGACCCAACCTTTTGCCATCCATCTAGAGTGGATATTTTATTGGGTGCTGAATATTATGCCAGCATTTTGGACTTACAAAAGTCGGTAGTGTCTGGTGAACCTTCCCTTATTCCTACTATGTTTGGTTATCTTGTTATGGGAGTGGTAAACTCTAATACCCCCCTTGTATCTCAGTCCTTTCATGTGACTACTGTGGACACAGCACTGCATGATCAACTGAGAAAGTTTTGGGAAAGGGAAGAGGTTCAAGTTAAAATTCCAGCCCATCCAGATGAGGTCCGATGTGAAGAGCACTTTGTGAACACACATTACAGGGACCCTGATGGAACTTATGTTGTTCGTTTGCCTTTTCGTGCTGACCGCCCACCTGATTTAGGAAATAATTTGAATCATGCCAAGTCTCGGTTGTTAAAACTGGAGCGTTCCCTGGAATATAAACCAGAATTTAAATCTCTTTATCATGAAAATTTAAAGGATTATGTTGATCAGGGACATATGATCCCAGCCACAAAGCCATCCACTTATGTTCTGATTCATCATGGTGTTATGAAGGCCTCTAGTTCTACGACCAAGGTGCGGGTTGTTTTCAGCCCTGCTGAGCGTGCAAGTCCCCACCATCCATCTTTGAACGAAACCTTGCTAGTTGGTCCAAAACTCCAGTCAGACATAAATGACCTGATTTTGAATTTCCGTTTAAATAAAATTGCCATTACGGCTGATATTCGTCAAATGTACCGTGCCATCAAGGTAGATCCTAGGGACAGCCCGTTTCAACAGATTTTATGGCGTGAGGATCCATCTCAGCCTATTCAGCAGTATGAGATACAGCGTGTGTGTTTTGGTGTCGCTTCTGCGCCATTTCAGGCCCAGCGAGTAATCAAGCAACTAGTTGTTGATGAGGGGGCGAGGTTCCCTTTGGCTGCCCGTGCACTAAGTAGTGAGGTGTACATTGACGATCTGGTCTCTGGGGCATCTTCTGTTGAGGAGGCACTCAGGATGCGGGATGAACTAGTGTCCCTCCTTGCTGCTGGCAAGTTTGAACTGAGGAAGTGGTCCAGTTCGCATCCTGGGGTCTTGGGAGATTTTCCAGAGGACATGTTGGAGAGGCCACACTCTTTATTTGATGATGTTGATGCCATTAAGATATTGGGTTTACAGTGGGACCCTTGCCAGGATATGTTTTGTTACAAGGTAGAACAACATTGCAATTGCCAAACCAAACGTCAAATATTGTCAAAAATTGCCAAAATCTATGATACCTCGGGTTTTTTATGCCCCGTCACCTGTTGGATGAAAGTTTTTCTCCAGGTAATTTGGCTGAGAGGGCTAGCTTGGGATGAGGTTTTGCCTGGTGACCTTTTGACTGAGTGGAAGAGGTTTGCTTCTGAGCTCCCTCTGCTTGAGTCAATTCGTATTCCCAGACTTATTCTGGATACATTTATTTTTCCTCCGGAATTGGTGGCATTTGCAGATGCTTCTCTTTCCGCTATGGGGTGTCTAGTTTATCTGCGCGTTGTCTGCACAGATGGGCGGGTCCTCATTAATTTAATTAGGGCCAAAAGTCGAGTGGCCCCTGTGAAGCCGGTAACGGTCCCAAGACTAGAGCTGGGCGCAGCTGTGATGTTGGCTGAAGTCCTTGAATCTCTGAAGCCTTTAATTACCCGTCTCAATATTTCAAACAAGTATCTTTTTTCTGACTCTATGGTTGTCCTCTCCTGGTTGCACACCCCGCCCCATTTGCTCAAGATGTTTGTTGCCAATCGGGTGGTGCGCATTCTAGAATTAACTGATCCGTCTCAGTGGAGACATATTCAAACTGAGTTGAACCCAGCTGACTTGGCCAGTCGAGGATGTTTTCCTAGTGTTATTGTTGATCATGATTTGTGGTGGAATGGTCCACCTTTCCTAAAGCAGGAAATTTCCTTTTGGCCAGTGAGTACTTTCACACCCGTTGAGGGCCTTCCTGAGCTGAAGTCAGCTGAGGTTACCACATTGGTTACAAAGGTTGTGCAGGAGTCTGAGGACTTAAGTTTTTATTAAAAGGTTCTCTACCTTGTTTAGGGCCAAGCGCGTGACAGCCTGGATTCTTCGATGGCGTCACCGATGTTCGGGCAGTGCCCTTTCCAAACCTGTGGGCCCTTTGACCACCGATGAGTTAGTACAAGCCGAGCTGACCCTAGTGAGGATTACCCAGTCAGGACATTTCTCTAAAGAGATTGAGGTCGTTCAGTCTGGGCGTCAGTTGCCTGATTCACTGGCTCGGCTGTCCCCGTTCCTTGATGGGGGTGTTCTCAGGGTGGGGGGTAGAATAGACAAGGCACCATTGCCTTTTCATTCCCGTCATCCTGTACTTCTTCCAAACAATTGTCATATGGCCATATTGCTGGTCAGGCATTTTCATATTTATTCATTGCATGGGGGCCCGCAAATTGTCCAAACTCTCATCCTGCGTCAATACTTTATTATTGGCCTGCGCAACCTTGTTCGAAAAATAATTTTTAAATGTTTGCCATGTTTCCGTCTGTCTGCCAAGCCTCCTCAGCCTCAGATGGCGGAGCTACCCTTATCACGGTTCCACCAGTGCCGACCCTTTGTCAATACAGGGGTGGATCTAGCTGGTCCGTTCTTAATAAAGGATGGGTATCGTAGGAATGCTCCATCACTGAAGGCTTATTTTGCCGTTTTTGTATGTTTTTCTGTAAAAGCAGTTCACCTTGAGTTGCTTACCTCGCTTTCCACAGCCTGCTTTCTTGGTGCATTGGACCGGTTTATTGCCAGGCGTTCTGTTCCGTCCATGATATTTTCGGACCAAGGTACCAATTTCAAGGGTGCAGCCAATGTCATCGAGGACACTTGTCGTTTCTTACAGGAGAATGAATACTCCATTGTTGACCATTTAGGTAGCCGAGAAATCAAGTGGTCC
Source organism: Bactericera cockerelli (assembly GCA_024516035.1). NCBI lineage: Eukaryota > Metazoa > Arthropoda > Insecta > Hemiptera > Triozidae > Bactericera > Bactericera cockerelli. Next base: position 37,337,157 of record CM044960.1, on the reverse strand, counting down.
TTTAATGCCCCAGCCAACCCCTCAGCGGGCGGTCTGTGGGAAGCGAGTGTGAAGTCGGTCAAATCTCACTTGACTCGTGTGTTGACCAATCGACTTCTGCATTATGAGGAGTTTTCGACCGTTTTAGTGAAAATTGAAGCCATTTTAAATTCTAGACCATTGGGTGTTCCATCTCCCACCGTGGATAATTTAGATGTACTTACCCCTGGTCATTTTCTTGTTGGACAGCCTCTTTTGTCACGTCCTGAGCGCAACTTAACTTTGTCACCATCAAATTTTGTTGCTCGCTGGACTCTAGTATCACAGATCTGCCAACACTTTTGGAAGCGTTGGTCAGACGAATACTTGCATACTCTGCTTCAAAGACAGAAGTGGTATCACCAATCTGACAATGTCAAAGTTGGTGATGTTGTTTTAGTTTTGTCAGAAAATATGGCGCCTTTGCAATGGCCCATTGCTCGTATCACCAAGATACATCCTCACCAAGATGGTGTTGTACGTGTTGTTGAAATTACAACGTCTGCACGCAGACTTCTCAGACCCGTTCGAAAGCTTCTCCTTTTGCCCACCTTAACTTAGGTTAGTTATCCATTCTAGTCAATTTGTTGTTTTCATTTTCATGTATATTTGATGTATTATGTTGAGTCTTGTCCTGGTCCAACATTAATTTTGTTCCGATACAGTCCACTTTTTTCCGATACAGTCCACTACTTGGTTGATAGGTCCCTTCTCCCAGTTGAAAAATGGCCATTTTGGTGGGGGGAAAATGTATGATTCTTGTGAGTGTCTGAGTTGCCGCTCCTGTCTCCTGTTTCCTCTCCTGGTCGTTTCGTGCTCGAGTTGAGAGTGGAGGGAAGTAATTTTTAAACCCTAACAAAAGTTAAAGTCCCACCCCAAGAAATCCGTGCCAAGTCAGCTGGCAACCCTGCAATTGTGGAGATCAGCTGTTTTGGAAACAAGTTGGGAGACGGCCTTGAACCACCAACAGCTCTAACCTCTTCACCACGCTTTCACTTTTCACTTCATCACATTTTTCGTCCACTGGGTAAGCAGCACAATTTTCCTTTCTCTATGTCTTTGTTAATTTAACCCCAAGTTTTCTAAACCCCCTAAAAGGGCTACAATCCTACAGCCTCCTTGTAAAAACAGTGGAAGAAGTGCTGAGTCATTCCTCTACTGTCTGGCTACCATCGTTCACGATGACGCCAAACTATGATGATTATAATCAATTTTCTTATCCAAAGACTGTCTCTTGGAATCTATAGAGGTACTGCAGCAAGTTTTCTCTCTGGATTACCTAAGGTAAAAACTTTGTGCGGCATGACCTGAAAGTGAACAGAACGAAATATACTTGACTTTAAATCTATAAAATAGAATCATTTGGACTAGCGAGGAGCCTGAGATCACGAATAGCTCAGTGGTTAAGCACTCGCTTACCATGTGGAAGGTCCTGCGTTCGAACCCCCGCGCCGACAAAAAAATGTATTAAAAAATTGGTTTTTTTGTAAGGGATACCTTCCGGTGCGCTCGTGTCGACCCAGCACCTAAATGGGAAGTATTGTGTCACTTCTCGCCCATTAAAGGGCAGGCATACTACGGGATGGGCAAGCTACAACGCAGACCACAAGCGTCTACAGTAGCTCCTGTTTCATGGCTATGAAATAAGTAAAAAGGCTGTGAAACATTCATTTTTTTTTAAAAGCCTAGAAATTTGCTCCGGGTTACGTGGACGCCTAGCATCACTGGGATATAGATATTTGTGGCTAGCTCAATAACAGGGATTGTTATTATTTTCAAAATCAATATCGAGTATTTGTGTATTATTTTATTGCTGTACAGAAAGTCAATGGTTGCCAGACGCCCCTGGGAGAGATAGCTTATTAAAAAGTTGATGACAAAAAGTTTTTTTATTCGCCAAATCAAATTTATGAGAAAAGTTAAAACTGAAATACACAGGGGGTTGTAAATTGCAACTCATAACGTAATGTACTTTTTTTGTTTCAAAATGTTTGCGGATTCCAAATGAAACTAGAGAGCATTCGAAATTGCAGTGAATTGGGGCAGAATCATATTTTCTACTATCAAACGCATTTGCAACGCTTTGGAATCGTATATTGTGGTGTCAACTAGAGAGGGATTATTATCAGAAGTTATTGGTAGTGTAAGTACTGTAAGAAAATAGAGAACTGTAAGAAAATAGTGTTCTTTGAAATGCAAAATACTCAGCACGTACAGGGACTGCATGGATGGAAAATGGAAATTATATTTATGTTATTTACACAAATATTACTTAAGTATTAAATGTATAGATATTAGCTTTGGCTTGAGTGAACTTTCTTTCTAAAACATTTTCCTGTGGATTTACTTATCAAGAAAATAGAAGAAAGTTCACAATAAAATGAGAAAAATAAATAAAAACAATGAATTGAAAACACTCCAAACACAGGGAAAGTGCTGAAACTTGTCTTAACTGTTGCTAAACTGAAATACTTACTCCCGATAATCCTGACGGAAACAATACACCCAACTTTCAATTGATATGTTTTCCCCAAAGTTCAAACTCCCCACGTCTCGCTCAAAGATCTCTTTTGCTTTTATCGTCTTAATTTTCCAAAGTATTGCTGAAAATTGAAAGACAGCTTTCTGTCTTCATCCTATCGCTCGCTTTCCAAATTGAATCCGGATAAAGTTGACGAGTTGAAAAACATCAGCTTCTTATCGAGTGAAATTCAAACCTTGAGGTTTTAAACTTTAAATTGACGAACCCCCAACTCCCCAAAGTCCTTTATTCCTTCTCAAGTCAGGAGTGGGTGCTTTGTTTTTGTGTCATTCATTGATGAGCAGAAGTGTTGGGGGAAGGATGTGGGAGATGTTTGGAAGAGGTAATGATGGTGAACTCCACTGCTTTCACATTAATCAGACGTCATACACTTATCTTACCTCTGTCCTCCTTCCCTCGATACTCATTCGCCCTTCATTCTCTCGTTTATCTTATTTCTTCATCTCTTTTACATTACCTCTTCCTCCCTTCTCTCCTAGCCTTCTATTCCGCAGCTCTTGTTTCTAAACCTCCTTCCCAGCACTATTAACCCACCACGTAAAACCTCTTCTCCAAAACGTTCCAGTCTACCTCCTTAAAAAACATCTCCGACATCAATCAACTCTTCCAAAGGCAGCATATGCGCAGGAAGGAAGAGGAAGAAAATGGGGAAGAGAGAAAGACGTGAAGGAAGACACGAGATCTGACAGTGTTTTGAAATTGTCGGGGTGAGAAATTTTAAATGTGTCAGGCAGATGAACCAATCAATTTCAGACCGTCAAAACAATGAACATAAAAACGTAAATTGGGCGGAAACGATGCTCGTCTCAGGCGAAATCCTGCCGAGAGACATGAGACAAGTGTCTCAGGAAAATGTCTTACGCTTTCTAATTTCGACGGAGACGAATGTGTTTTTGAGCCCTTGGCTGAGGTAATTCAGTTTGCAGCTAAAGAGGGAATCGTCGGATTTTGAATATCTGAAAATCTAAAGAAACTGTTGGCAAATTAATGACAAAATGGCAGGGTAAGAGAAGAAGATCTGAAGAAACGTTTTTTTAGTGTTTGGTAGGTAAGAGAGTCTTTATTATTTTATGGTGTCTTTTTTTGATCTCCTAGCTTTCTCTGCGTTGAGCGTTTCATTTTTTCCACATTACGATAAATTGAAACAAAAGGCACTTTTTATATGGTCCTCTGAGCTTTGGTTTCGATGCCCCCGAAGGGTAAACATTTTATTAAAAATCAATAATATCTTTCCGAGTTTTTTTACAACAAATTTATTCTCTCTTCCATTCCTTGATGATAAGTATTTCCTGTACTTTTTCCACGATTGAAAATCGCTGTTTATTACTTTTCAAAACAATTTCTGACTCTTAAATTCTAAAGTACCGATTTACAGCTTCTACTTGATCATGCACTTTAATACAAACCCATTCTCTTACAACGTCACAAGTCACAGATCATCCACACATCAACTGTATCAACCAACAATGGCACACATTCTATTTCAATTGTATGGAAATGTCTGACTTCAGAGAGTCGAAATTGATTCCCATAGGAGGAAAACCTAACAAGGCTATAACGGGAACCTTTCGGCCGTAAATTTTAATGATATCAACAAAGATACACTTTGACTTCATTTCGTCCTACATACGTCGACAAACTTCCGACGAGAAACTTTGACGTTCAGAACATTTTCAACGTCCTTCTATTTTTATTTTTTCTCTTCTGATTGTATTGTTATCGACCTGCAGCTCTTATGCTAAGTCCAAGCTGGGTTATATCAACCCATATCAATGTTTGACTGTCAGCTATAATGATCCGATTTATTTTATTCTACTATGACAATGTGAACTTCTCACAGTTGAATACAGAAGGCTTTGTTGAAATATTCGCGTCCTGTAAGTATTTTAATGTCTCGCTGTCCAAGGAATAAGTGATGAGTACATAAGTGACATTTCAGAATACCTCACACGAATATTGATAACAGAACTAAAGTAAAATTGTTGCACTCCATCATTCTGAAATTGCTTTTATAAGTGATTTTTTCATGTGGGTATGGTAAGGTTCTCCATAATGTTTGTTTAATGTCCATCAACAACTGAGATTTTGTCGTTAATAGCATCCTCTCATAGTTTGTTTATTTGGTTTTGTTTTTTGTTTAGAAAGGTTATCTCAATCAATTTTAGAATTTGTTGCTGATGTGACAGTTGATTAAGTACTTTACCGAAACACACGAGCAAGACTACTAGATTTAAAACTTTAAGCGCTAAATAATTTGAGAAAGCGTAAACTCTACAATACGAAACAGGATTAAAATCAAGATTAACCAGATATGCTTTCAAGTCAAAGTTTTAACCAATCGAAGCTCACTATAGCCCCGAGTTTAAGGACTTTAGTGAAAAAAAGACCACTAAGATCGACCCTTGAGGAGAAAAAGCGAGAGAAATCATGATAAAGAAAAAGAGGAAGAGGAGAGATTCTTTTGCTAACAATTAAGATGAGAGAAAGAGAATGAGAGAGAGAGAAAGAGAGAGAGAGATATTATCATATCGTGATTTCTTTACCTTAAATGACAATAATGAACAACAGTTCTTACGAATATACCTATGCCATCACGCGGGCACGTATAGTGCCAAAATAATGTCCAAGTCTATTTTCATCGCAAAAACTTCAACGTGAAGTTTTCAATTCCATTATGGTGCTCAAAAAGCCCGATGTTCAAAGCCCAAAATTACATTTACCTCTTCTGTTACACGGTGTAAATAAAAATTAGTTTTCAAGAATATTTTACTATTTTGATAGAAAATATCTTAGTAAAGTCAATACTCAATTGCTGGTTCCAGCACGATCTGAACAAAAAAAGGAATTAATTAAAAAAGAAAAATTCAGTAGGTACCAAGCTCAGAGCGAACACGTAATGTCATCTTGGATCCATAAAATGTCGTAAAATAAGTCACCACGAACAATATTTGTACGAAAGCTCCTTAGGAGTGTTTAATATTGACCAATAAAATTTAAACTTAGAATATATAATTCCATCTTAAGAAATTCCTAGGAAAAGGTACGTCGTTATGAGTTTGGAATAAATTCTGGGAATATACTTCGACACAGGTATTCGTATGAAATTCCTAGAAACAGTTATTGCAATGTGTGAAATTCCTACAAACTCTTATTTCAATGTTAGAAATTCATAGAAACATTATTTTAATGTATGAAATTCCTAGATTTTTTTCTTTTTCAATGTTAGAAATTACTAGAAACAGTTCTACTAATGTGTGAAATTCTCACAAACCTTTAGTTTAATGTAAAAAACCCTAGAAACAGTTATTCATTACAATGTGTGAAATTCTTACAAACAGATATTTCAATGTAAGAAATGTCTAGAAACAGTTATTCAAATTAAGAAATTCCAAGAACAGATTCTGAGCCTGAAGAGGTCCGCTGTAGTGGTAGAGCTTTCCACAGGAAGTTCAAAGTCTCAAGAACAAAGGCAACATCTCGTGAGCTAGCGGTCCTCAACGCATTTCTTGATGTGAAAGTCCGATTCTGCCCCAGATAAAATTATCAATAAGGCTTGAATTATGATACAAGATAAAATTTAAGAAACCCAGACCTGAGGGCCCCAGATAAAATTATCATTAAGGCCCGAATTATGATACAAGATAAAATTTAAGAAGCCCAGACCTGCCTCAAATTGGAGATTTAATCAATCAAAGCGCAATTCAGGCCGACTTTAGGAAAAGTCTGCCTTATCTTGAATTTAATCCTGTTGTAAAATTCGCCATAGAAGACCTTATTTTTACGGTTCACTTAGGGCTTTTATGTTAAGGATAGAAAACAGCCTGCTGTATTACAAGATTAAACAGAAATCACAAGTTATATCCATATCCAGGGAGTAGGGTAAACACACTTACCTTTAAAAAAAGTATGGGTAAACACACTTACCTTTAAAAAAATATAGGTAAACACACTTACCTTTAAAAAAAGTATGGGTAAATATAATTCCTTTAAGGATTATGAAGAAACTTCGTGTTCATGATATGGATTGCTCGAGGGACATTCTTTTCTTTTTTTTATTTGCAGTTCACTTTTGACGCTGAACACTGAACAGACAGGACATAGAGGATACACGGAAAAGAGAATATTAAGGATACATGGAAAAGCCCCCACCGAGATTTTAGTGGGAAAAGAGAGGTTCTGGTGCATGGGCCCGTATTTTCAAATCTGGGTCTTTCGCGTAGAGAGCTAGAATTGCTCAGTGGTTGAGCACTCGCTTGCCATGCGGAAGATCCCGGGTTCAAACTACCACATATAGCAGGGGAAATTGAGTGGCTAAAAAACCCCTATTATCATGACTTGGGTATAAAGGACATCGCTTGTACTTGACATAAAGTTCGCGTTCAAGCTCAAGAAAAGACTGCCAGTAGATCAGGTAACTTCCATACTTTTGACATATCTCTGCGCAATTTTCCTGAATCTTTTGTCTGACCTCTTTGTCCGTCATATATGAAGAACAAAGGAGATTTAGGTAATTTATTCCCAGCCCCTCTGCCTACATTAGGTCCATTTATTTTCTTTATTGCGGCTTCAAGGAGTCACGTAGAGAACATTTGGACAGTACTAACCTCAGCCAGCTAGGAACACGCGTAGCCATATAGCTGGAGTTTGTCTTGGTTATTATTCAAATCTAGAGCCTTTTTTCTAAAGGTTTTACTTTTATTTTCTTCTTATGGAAGGTAACTTTTTGTTTGAATAGGTTAGAAAGAACTGATATATTGTGCAGGACAGTTTCGAGTTTAGAATAAATTTTTACATAATTTCCAGTGGAACAGTTAGAAAACGCTTTATTGATTGACGTTTAAAATTGTTCTACCAAACTTGTTTTAAACACAAGTATTTCTAAAAAATTGAAAGAAAAAAAAAATCTTTCTGTTTATACCTATATTTAGTTGTATGAATGGGCAATTGGCATGAGCATTACTGTTAAGATCAACCATTGAAACATTGAAATTTGAATAAATATACAATTTATATTTGATTGACACATTCATTATACACACGTTGGTAATTATACCAACACCTTCAAGTTTCAACATCACCCACATACATACGTATTTCAAAAACACCGTTTCAAAGCTTACAGAATCTGTGTACTATCTACCTGTGCCGATAGATTTTTATTTCCATTATTTAATGGCGTGTAAATGAAATTGGAGGCAGAAGAGCTGTAAACATAAATAAAAGCCCAATAAAAACGATCGTGTGTGTGCCAAGACATTAAATAATATCGGTAGAAATTTTCTGAAAACTTACCAACACATTAGGGATCCAATAAGGCGAGTTTTTTTTTTTCTTCTTTCTTTTTCTTTCTAACAGTGCCTATCTAGGTTCTTATATCATGTATTTGAATGTACTTCCATAACTGGGGTGCAACTACCTAATCATAATATTCTTATTATACGTTAATTTATTTATAGGTATAATGATTTGATGTGTTTTATAAATTTATTATAAGACGGGGAGGGATTTTAGGCATTTTAAACAGTAGCTAATAGCTGATGTATATTCGTAACTAGAATTTACAAGGGATACCCACAGTTATATGAAATTGTTTCTTTGTTACTATCGATTTTCATTACCTTCTATTATGTGTATTGTGTATCTACTTCTTTTTTCACTTTTCTTTTCCCAAACCTACTTGGGATCGGTTCAACTCTTCTTCATGGTTGAGGTTGGTTGGTTCCCGTACTCCTTCTTCCACTTTTTACGGCTATATGTTCTTCCTCAACCCCAACCCTCTTAAGGGCACCTATGCTTTTTGCTATTGTCTTAAGGCCTGACAATGCTGGTATCAGATCTGTTTAACGTCCCCCAGCGAGTTATTATTCCAATACCTTCTTGTATTTTGTTGAACTATATTTCCATCTTCATAAAAAAAAATATATATTAAAAAAAAAACAAATTTGAAAATATTTAACATTTAAAATAACATTATTCCAATACCTTCTTTTATTTTGTTGAACTATATTTCCATCTTCATAAAAAAAATACATATTAAAAAAAAAAACAATTTTGAAAATATTTAACATTAAAAACATAACAAGTTGAAGTGGCCCATAATGCAAATCATGTGTTGGGACATTCATGTAATTTACATAAATTATTTTCAAATTTTTTTTTTCTTGACCTATTGACCAAGAGAGCTCACAAATATAATTGCTTTCCAATGGCTTTCTTTCTTACAGTTGGCATATAGCTGTTGATGATGTTCGTCTATTTTACGACACTCAAATATTTTTACCGCGTTTCAACGAGCTTATACCGCGTTTAGATTTCAAGTCATGTGCTTTCCAATGTGCTTCGTAACCCCAATCGAAGAAATTTTCTCATCATCTCGTTTATCTGGGGTAGAATATCTCTCTTTCTTTCAGATAACCCCCAAACATCCCCCCGGAACTCTTTATTTTCAGATGAAATCTTTCAGGTACCTACATATCTATAGTTTCTATGTCTTGGGTTCCACTAAAGTCTGCTTACTTTTGTAAAGTAATAGTTACAGACGTGTTGTTGTTACGGCTTTTATATAGCTTAGTGGTAAGATCCTTGATTACCATGTGGAAGAGCCTGGGTTCGAATCGCACAGCCGAAAAATAATCTATTCATAATTTTGTTACAGTTGTTTGTAAGGGCTATTTTATGGTTAAGTGCCCTCGTGTCAGTATTATGAAACATTTTATTCTATTTACCTGACATATGTCCAATACAAATAATTATTTTAATGATTAGAAATGGAAACAATATGTAAAATAAAAAGGAAAAAGAATATAAAAATAAATATAAACAGATGTCCTAACTAAAGGGCGGGGTTATTGCCAATGGCAATCTCTTCCACCCAACCCTTCGTGTTGACCCAGTACTTTAGTGGAAAGTCTCTCTTTTTCTCAGTCTATCTTTATATTATCTCCTTCTCTCTTTTACTCTCTCTCTCTCTTTCTCTCTCTCGCTCTCACTCTCTCTCTCTATCTCTCTCTCTCTCACTCTCTCTCAAGATTCAGTCATTGACCTGATGTGTATGTTATGACCATAATCTGCGAGCAAATGAAATGCTATGAGAGCCCCTTAATATACAGTAAACATTCAATTTAGATTTCTCCCTTGGCGAGAGAGCTTATAGCCGGACTAATTTCCTGTTAAAAATAAATGTCGCACAAGATTAATATTATATTCAAGTGAAAATACCATTACAGCATTTACTGGGTGATTTATTTCGACACGTATTTTTAAAGTAAAAAAAGTAAGGTCTTTTTTTGGACTAGGCAATCAAAGATGTGTTTTAATATTTATAAAATACGCTCCTTGAAAATATTGAATTATGTGATCGGGCATACACTCCCCATAACCGCTGATCAGTCCGCTGAATGGTAAGTCCTGTTAGTCTACCCAATGAAGAATAAGAATCTATGCAATTCATGGAAATATCCATGAAAAATATTACTCATACGTTATTTATAGTAATATTGTATTCTAATTGTAGGTAACTAAGATTCCACATTCTAAATAACATTGCACTCTATTTATGTAGATACATTTATGGTATTTGTACGTTACACGCTTGAAAGGAGATTTACCTAGCTCACCATTTTGTTCTAAATTCGTTTTTTCTTATTCGCATTTCTCTCCCCCTTTCTTTCTCTTTCTTTTCTCTTTCTCTTTAACTTTCTCTTTCTCTCTCTCTCTCTCTTTGTCTTTCTCTTTATTTTTTTTTCTCTCTCTCCCTCCCTCTCTCTCTTTCTCTTTCTCTCCCTCTCTCCCTTCCCCCCCTCCTCATTACTTTTGCATTATTCTGCATTATACACATGTCAAACGCCGTCACCCTTGGTTTGAACAAGAAAGCAAGAAATAAACAGATTCTCAAGTTGAATTAACATTACAAAAGCTTGGCAAGTGTAAATAATAATAATGCAATTTATTTAACTCACTTGCAGGCGCAGGCGATGGGAAAATGTTTTGGGGGTGCTGCCACATAAACCGTACTAAAATGTGGTTCATAGAGTCCTTCTTTCAGTATACAAAGAGCTTGAGTTTTTTACCATGCCAATCATTGTCTATCTATCTATCTTTTCTTAGATTATAGTGGTGCATGTCAACATCTATGGTCATACTCGTACACACCACAGATCATAGTAATATTATGCATTCATTATTCTAAAAATGTGTGATATTTTTCACTGTGTACAATACATTGTCCCGGTAGCTCAGTGGTAAAGGCGGCACTCTGTCAATCCAGAGGTTCCAGAGGTCGCGGGTTCGAAACCCAGCCGGGACATGACAAGTTTTCCTTCCATTTGGTATTTTTACCACTTAATAATACGTGCTTACTGCTGGAATAATGGAACTCAATAGTCCTAATCGAGCAGTATAAATAAGGCGATATTATTATTATTTTGTACACGCTAGGACTTGAGAAGATCCTCTTTTTTTTTCTTTTGTGTCTTGGGGTGCTGCAGCTCCGCGCCTGGTCACTTGAATATTTTTCATATTGTTTGTAAATTTATTATGTAGTAATGTGTGCGATATTACTTTGCACAAGTACTCCATGTGTTCTATGATCATTATTTTCCATGAGAATAGCATTTTGTTTCTTTTCAACTAATCCCCCTTATTGTGCGCGTATTATTGGCACAGATACAAGAGCTCCCCATGATATACAAATGCATCAGGAAAATGTTATCGGTAACAATCGCGTAACAAGACGTTTCCCATTCTGTTAATATAAACCGGGAATAACGTTTGTTTCCTGTGCTTTCGAGTGTGTATGGGAACTTGGGGGTGAGAGATAGCTTGGAACAGGGGGAAAAGATGGTTCTGGAAAATTGGAGCCAGAAATAAATGACGAGTCATAAATTACAAATCAGTTTTACTTCCGATAAATTTCTAATATTTGAAATTGGAAATATTTTTGTTTTTTTTCTGTTTGGTCATTTATAATTATAGAGTGTTGGTTTAGTAAGCAGCCAGCGTCCGTCGATAGCACGTTGAATACCTTTCGTTCTGTCACTGAAGTTAAGATAAGCCCAGGGAGTCGAGGACTTGAATGGGTGACCATTTACATTCAAACCCTCGTGATGGTGGCTATTGTCCTTACAGGCTGGGTGAGGTTAATTTGAGTAGCTGTTTTGTGATTCTACAGAGAATGGAGGCTAAAACCACCCTCGTGAAATGGCCATAAAGTTGAAGGCGACGTTATTATTATTTTGTAAGCTACCTCTACAGAATTATGTATGTATACTTGTATAGTCTAGAAACGCATGACGGTTATATTTTTGGACTTTTCACCTAATAATAATATAATAATTCATAACCCGGATATAAAGAGAGTAAAAGACAATCAGATAGTAAACCAGAAATGTTATCAGCTCAATTTCGAAAAAATCCGACCGAAAACAATACTTTCTAAACATTATACCTAGGTAATAGAAAGTAAAAAGTAAGTGGAATGTATTTTACTTCCCACATATTATGTACAGGTATATCTACAAAAATATCTACTGATCTAGCTTGATTTGCTCAATTTATATGTCTTTTGACCACAAAAAATGAAAATTCGCTCCGTTATAATTATTTATACTTTATTTTTTAGAAAACAATCAACAATGACAATACAAATAACAATAGTTTTTAAAAAAAAAATATGTAGGTACAAAAAAATAAAGAACATAACTAAATTTTATTTACCATTGTTTTGTGATTTACTCTGTCTTATCCCGCTCAAGCAGTGTTGACGTTGTTCAATCTCATGGTTTAGGTTGTGGCTTGTTGTTATGGCTGGATGCCCTTCCTAACGCCAAAGATTCTATTTGATATAACGTCCTGAATTAGAACGGGGGTTTTACCCTCTATTCGCTGGTAATCGTACCAACTACCCACATTCACCTCACCCAGCCTGAGTAGGGCCGGAAATGCCTTAGGCATTTCCTAACCGCTCCGTTAGACATAGTGGACAACGGACAACGCTTGAAGTATGACAACATTGTTGCAAAGTTGGGCTTAACTAAAAATAAAAAATGATCATTCATTTCCTCCATAAGTCTCCGGTTTCCTTGACAAGCATCAGATATGAAATGTTAATAAAATCCTACACATCCTCCTTCACAAACGTGGTTTCCTCTCCACTCAAGATTAATAGAAGTTAAACGGCAAAGGCCTACAGCTACTAAAATGATAAAAGGGGTTCTGGCCGAAACACATGTCATAGGAAAAATCCCACATGATGAATTGTGTGCTCTGGAATTCTGACGGCATTTTCGGCTAGGCTGTGAGCTGTGATCAAAGTGGGTGTCTTTATTTTCCACTCCAGGAATCTTGAGAGATTTTTGTCTTGACTTTCTGTTTCCTGGAGTTTTTTAGACAGGTGGAAATTAATGGAGAAAAGAGATTTAGGTGTTTATTAATTAAATTATGATTAATTAAGTAATTTTTTTTTGGTTATTTGGTCTGACATCATAAAATTGACCTTTCATACCCATAAATGAAATGAGCTCACGAATAGCTCAGTGGTTAAGCGCTCACTTGTCATGCGGAAGGTCCCGGGTTCGAACCCTCGCGCCGACAAAAATTTGTATTCAAAATTTGGTCACAGTTAGGGATACCTTCCGGTGCGCTCGTGTTGACCCAGCACCTAAATCGGAATTATTGTGTCACTTCTCGCCCATCAGAGGGGAGGCATACTACGGGATGGCCAGGCTATAACACAGACCACAAGCGTCTACAGTAGCTCCTGTTTCATGGCTACGAAATAAAAAAGACTGTGAAACACTCATATATATATAAAAAAAAAAATTGACCTCTTATACCAATAACTTTGTTATTGACTGTGTTAGTTATGGCTTGTTAATGCTTTACAAGACGTGTAAACGCAGTATAAAAAAAATGCTAACTTTGACTCGTCATACTTGGAACTCTACTTACCAATATTATGTACAAATAAAGTAAAATAAAAACATAATTGGCTGAATTTATTGTTCAATGATGGGTTATGATATCCCTTTTTCCATGAGGTATGATGAGTATTAAATTTATTTTATATTTTCGATGGAACTTTAATTTATAAATAAAAAGTGGAATAAAGAATAAGAGACCATGGAAAGAAAACAAGCAATCTATTGACTACTAGCAATGTTCAGGAAAATATTCAACAAGTGGGTTAAATACCCGTGAATTTAAAGGTCAAGTTTAGAGGGCTTTTTTCATCAGCTTATCAGAGCAGAATTTCCAATATTGTATTTTAGAATAGCTAGAAATATAAACAATAATAATTTCATCAGGCTTGATCAGTCTATTTTACCTGACGTCACACCATCAATATATTACTTCAATAAAACCATCACAACACAACTAATAATAAAATGCAATATGAAATATCCCATTTCGAATTCAATATGAACCAATATTTTTTTAGGTTAAGGAAGGAAAAAAAAAGGATGTGTTTGCAATGCTTGTGACAGAATTACAAATAGCTAACTTCTCCAATATAAATAAGATTCTCATCTACAGATGAGAACATAGCTTCGGGTGTGTTGGAGTTGCATAAGAAGTGTTTTGCAATCTGTGAACTCACTGGAAATGTTATTAGTCTGTTTCCAGTTTCATATGAGAAGGAATAAGAGGGTGTTTATGGCAGAACAGAAAGCAAAGAAATAGGATTGAGAGATGAAACAGTTCGCGACATGCGGACGGAAGGTCCCAGGTTCGATTCCCAGAGCCGACAAAGAATTTGTATTAAAAATTGCTTACATTTGTTTTGTGAGGAGCTTTCAGGCGTGCTCGTGTTGACTCAGTATCTTATTGAGAAGTATTGTGACACTTCTCGCCAATCAGAGGGGATGTATATTACGGGATGAGGAAGCTACAACACAGACCACAAGCGTCTACAGAAGCTACTGTTTCATGGCTATACGAAATAAAAAAAAAGGATGTGAAACACTCTTCTTAAAAAAAAAAAAAAAAAATATAAGAGAACGCAAGGGACCGGAAGTTTTTTCTCTTATGAAGAGATTATTTTACCTTTTAGAGAGGTACCTAAATATTTATTGGAAATAATATTGTTCTCTTATAGCCAGTTTCCACTGTATAATGACTGCTACAGAAGCAGTACTTTATCAGTTTATCATCACTGTCGGCTCAAGACAATTCCATAATGTCAACAGCTTAAAAACTAGAAGCAGAAAGTTTTCACAATACACCTACACAAAATAAAAATAAAACACCTACGTACGATAAAAAACAAAAGTTCTCTGTACTTTTTAATAGAAAATTTTTTATGACATTCTCAAAGGAAGTGGACTTTAAATTGCGTGTGTTGAAAAAATAATTTCTTCATGATTGTGAAAGAATTACTTCTTTAGCCTATTGCTTTTTATTGTTCTCACGGACGGATTAAGGTAATGCACGTAATTAAATATACTAATAATCTGTATTATTATTATTATTATAAGGTATTATATAATTAGGTAGTGCATTGGTAGTCAAGTGGTAAACACGCTATTCTGATAATCCAGGTAGCGTAGGGATCCGTTGGTTCAAATCCCACCCAGTGCATGGAATTTTTTTCAAATCCCACCCTCATTAATTTCAGTTTGTGACCACATAATAATAAGACTCTTAGGGTTAAGTGGTAGAAAATGTTTCGAGCATTAACCTCGCCTGGTGGTCACCTTTCAATACAAAGTGTTCTTATTATTATTTTAAAGGACTGCGACGAATATCCTTTATACAAACGAGTATGTTGTAAACCTTCTTTTGTTGGGTATAGGTATTTGTTAAACTTGAACTAATGTATATAGATTCCGGGGCTTTGAGCTAAAAAACAAATGGGGGGGGGGGGGTTCTTAGAGGACACAAAACCCTTTAACGGACTCTAATTAAAATCACTCCTGTGTTTGAAACAGCAAATTTTTCCATAAAAAAAAGGGGTACTTGTTTATATGTCTAAAAAGTTCACACACACACAATAATAATAATTAGATTTTCATTCCATTATTATTAATACTACTCGTATTATTATTATTAGTAGTAGTAGTTTTAATACTCTTTTTATCATAATTTAAAGCTTTTATTATAATAGCCACGTTATCATAAACAATTGCTTTCACAATATTATAATTAACTACCTATTATGGACGGTGTGGGAGAGCAGGGACTGTAGAGCTTTTCTAGTTGATGTCAAGTTAAGGTGATTTCCGTGTGTTCGCATTGATATAGGGGCTGTTCTTTGAGTGCCTAGTTAGTTACCTACTATTTTGACTTATGAGGCAAACAGGAGTAGGTGAGGGAAGTTGACCCCGGAGATTTGGAGTAATTAAATTTAGGGCTTTTTAATAAACGTTGTACTGGTAATTTGATACGCGTAATGGTTTTGTTGGTGTAAGGTAAAAACTAGGTCAGGTTTCATTATTCTGTCAAAGTCACCTAACCATTATGTTCGAGTTGTTAGGAAATGGAACTAGACACATGTATAATGAAAATGACCTAACTTTTATTAATGTTTCTTTTATTTAATTTTGCCACCTCTTTCGTCAACACCAGTAGTCCGAAACCTTTTCTCCATCACGGCACCCTTTATTTGACCTCTTAGCTCAGCGGCACCCCAGGGGAGAAAAAAAGTCAGAGGGACCTCAGAGAGACCTGTATTGAGAGTATTCAGATGATGAAAAATGTCAGCTAAGTAGGCCAATTTAGTTCTCCACTCATCATATTTTGTCAAAAGATCACAAAAGCTTTCATTGGTTTCTTGCTTGAAAAACATCAAAATTTAAAAAAAAACCAAAATGTGATTTCTCGCGGCACCCCTGAAGGTGACTGATCTACACAGTCGTCATATCACCCACTATTCGCTGGATAAACAACCCAGCTATTGAAATCAACCTCACCCAGCCTCTAATGGAACAGCCACCATCACGGGGGTTTGAATTTTAATGGTCACCCATTCAAGTACTAGCCTCGCTGGACCTATCTTAACTTCAGGGACAGAACGAAAGGTTTGAGGATTGGCGCATTCAATGTTCCATGGCTGTTTACTAAACTGACTATTGACTAATACTCTAAAATATAAATAATTAAATGACCGTAATGACGTCAATAATTAAACATAATAAATTACTGACGTTGTATAATGTAGTAGTTTAAGTATTTATGTATGTATTTAAATTATTATAATGTACAATAAAAACATATGCTATTCTATTCTATTCTACGAGTATATTCTACTCTATTCTAAATATTTATGCCTGTTTCATAATTCAGTTTTAAGACTGATTCGATAAAAATTGCTCACTCACTAGGCCTTCAGCAATAAAAAAATAAGTAAATTCATCGGTATATTGTTTTAAAATCTTGAGTTCGCAATTAATCAAACTATAATTTTTTTGCCACTTGAGGAACGAACCATTGATCTCAGGTTTACGGGGCAGACGCCTTATCGATCGAGCTAGGCTTTAGTAGAAGGTACATTATAAAGTTCATGTATCTGTTTCATTTTATTAAAATCAGTATTAAATAAATTTACAAATCTTTCTCTTACTTATTCACATATTCCAGGTCGTTCTATTCATTCAAATAGGATTAAAATGGCGTTTACAAACCGTGAGAAAAAGCCAGCAGTACCTTTGAAACTTACCATATTATGTCGATAATCATTAGCAATGATCAGAGACGTTTAAGTATTGCTAAACAGGTAAGCCTTCTTATGGATCCATTTAGCTTCATGGGTCATTTTCATTTATCTTGGGCAATTGGATTTTTTCAAGTCATGAACGTTACCTTTTTCCTAAACAATTTTTTAGGCTCAGAAGCTAAGACAAATACCTTTGAGCAAAAGCTTTCATTTAGAATATTTCTAGCAGCTACCTCTTCACACAACATTACAAAAACTTAACGTACCAGGTAACGTTCATGACCACGGGTAACGTTCATGACGGTAACGTTCATGAGTAACACGCCACTAAAACAATCTTTTCTCAATAAAAGAATATTCACTTTTCAAAAAAAAATATTTGATTGGAAAGAGGACATGCAGAAGAATTAAAGAAATACATTATATATTAAAGAATCATTACAATTTATTTAAAAAACCGCGTAACGTTCTTGTCAAAAAAAATTAGACCCACCATTGTCCTTCACTGTACTGCATCCAACATCCAACTGACAGGAAATTTCAAAACAAAAACAATGTCATCTGTAAGAAGCAAAATGGCGGCAGCTGCTAGCTTCTCATTCTAAGGGTTTTTCAAAATGGTTTACATTTTTTTGGGGGTAACATTCATGACGGAGATTTTTTTTTCTTCGTAGGGACACAACTTTACACGTCTGTAGAATGAGGTGAACATTATTATTTTTATGAAAACTAATGGTCACATCCTAAATAAACTGTATTTTTCTCATTTATATTCGATTTTGGTGAAAATAATGGGGAGAAATGCATTTTTTTCTATCAGACACAGTAAAATCTTAGACTAAGGGACACCTAAAATATCATGAACGTTACTTACATAACTGGCAATTTTGAGTCTCCACATTAGTTTAAAAGACAATTTATTATTGTAATTTATAAAAAAAATTGTTTCCTATGTGATCAAATAGATTTTAGTCATATATCCCTATTATTTTCACATTTATTAAAGGAGAAAGGTTGCGGACTTGATATGCCCAAGATAAATGAAAATGAACCTCATAGTTTATTCAATAGAAGTGTCTGAAGTATCTGTTCATAGCTCTATGTACACGAAATTCGTTGATATTATAACGGACGTGAAGGAATGAGACGACGCGAACGACCTGCCCCGGTAGAAACGCGCCTAAAAAAAAAGTACATATAAGAATGTTAAAGTACAATAACTTATAAGCTAGTGCTTTATAATATTCAAGTGGAACCTATTTTTTAACCCATTTAGTTCTTCCTATTGTAGGGGGAAAATGGTAGTTTTGGCGCATCCCCTATTTAATTGTAAAAGTCAATGGAACTTTTTGCATCTCCATTGATAATATTATATCAGCATGGTACTTATGGTGTCTCCTCCACGCAGTCTGTCTCGGTAGTTCAGTGGTAAAGGCGGTACTCTATCGATCTATAGGTTGCAGGTTCGAAACCCTGCCGGGACAAGACAAGTTATCCTCCCATTTGTGATTTTTACCACATAATAACACGTCTTGTGCTTACTGCTGGAATAATGGGAAAAAAGAATATAGTCCTAATCGTTCAGTATATAATAGTGCGAGAATTAGTATCGCTTTTCAGAGATATTTTATTAGTAAATTACCTACCTTCTTTAAAAAAATAGAAATAAATAAGTAAACTTCTCGTACATATTGGGAGTATAATTGTATTATTAATCTGTACATGTGTATTGTGTATACAAGTATACATAATGTATTACATTTATTTTGATATTTAATTTACATAGAAAAGGAAGATGAAGAAAAATAAACTTATGTAATTACAATTAACTGACAGACCTATTGAACATTACGTGTTAAGAGCTGGAGGCAATCCTTTGTTTGTTTTATAGAACAAAATGTGTCTTGTATTGTAAATGTAAAAAAAGGTACATAATTTACCTAAATGGCCATTCCATTAGTATTGCAGTAGGTACTTAGGAATACCTTTTTATAATCTTAAGCTATTCTCACAAACAGAATTTACGATGTACTAGTATTGAATAACTATATCATGAGTAGCCATACTTTGATAAAACTTGTTTATCTTTTCATAATAATTGAATGGCGAAAGATGATGAAAGCACATCACCTTATTAAATTGAGAATTTTGGTGCATTGGTAGTCATGTGGTGAACGCGCTAGGTCTGGTAATGGTATAAGTACATTGGTAGTCAAGTAGTTCACGCGTTAGTTTGGTAATCCAGGTAGCGTGAGTATGCGTTGGTTCGAATTCCATCCAGTGCATGAACTTTTCCTCATTAATTTGAGTTTGTGACCACATAGTATTAAGACTATGTGGGTTAGGTGGTAGAAAATGATTTGAACATTAACCTCGCCTGGTAGTTACCTTCCACTAAAGAGTGTTATTATTATTAAAATTCGAGCAGCTGAAATTTGACACAGTTTTTGATTGGTTTCTGGAAAATATTAGGTGGTGTTTACGGGTTTACTCCTCTTCTCCTTCTCTTTATCCTCCTCCTCCTTATTTTGTTCTCCATAATCCTCCTCTTCCTTTTCCTCAATTTATCGAAAAGTGTACACTTCCCTTGAGACCACACTCGCTAGATGTAGAAGCACGAAGTCAGTTCTTCAAGATAGATGATAAACTACCATGTCACCAACACGTGAGGAAGCAAAGTGGATTACTGGACAGGTAGATAAAGACTACAGTTTACTGTGAGTGAAGTTTAATAAGTTACACAAATATAGGTACATAAAAAACCGATCACAATATTTTATACCGGACAAAAAAAAACTTGCATTTAACAAGAACTATTTTATAGGATGAATTACTCGCTTTATACCAATGCACATATTTGAGGCGATGCATTTTTTTTAAAATTTGCGAGATCCTCAAAAAAATTATGTTTTTTATTGGTTTGTTATATTTTTTTAAAAATTGTAATACTTATTTTTTTTATTATTATTCTCTTGAATTTTAATGAATCCCTTAAAATACCGAAAAATTTTTTTTAAAAAAAGTTGTCTTAGGACCATATTATGAAAAAGAATTAGTAAATCTAAGCTGACGCTTAGACTTTATCAGCTGACCAATAGGTATTTACAAACAAGATTTTCCGCCATCAAGGCTGGCTACAGCTCCTTTACGCCACAGAGCTATTATACAGCTACAAAGCCTGGCTAAGATATGACCTCTACAGTTGTTGTCAAGGTGAAAGTTAAGGGATAGTGTCCACTAAGATTAACTAATCCTGTTTCATAGTTCGGCCCTTAGTCAAGCTTTTATTTCAGAAGAGAGTGAGCGCTGAAGAGAGTTACTTATATTTCCCGGTAATTACTTTTAGTCTGTCCCGGTAGCTCAGTGGCAAAGGCAGCATTCTGTGAATCTAGAGGTCGCAGGTTTGAAACCCAGCCGGGACATGACAAGTTATGCCCCCATTTGGGATTTACCCTATAATAATGCGTCTTGGGCTTACTGCTGGAATAATGGGGCTTAATAGTGCTGATCGGGCAGTATAAATAAGGCGATATTATTGTTATTATATTTGATAAGATAAAACTACTGGTAGATGATAATCTAATACATATATGAAAATCCAAATCAATGATCAATTGATCTTACACATAAATGCGATAGTATTTTATTACCAGTGTATGCATGAAAAAAATATTTAAAATTAATATTGAACCTTCTGAATTCTGACATTCTAAATTTTTGACATTCTTACAAATAATAGCAATGAGAATAGAAAAATACTCGTATTCGGTACGAATTATTGTTTCTACTTCTTTTTTCCTATCCTGTATATTCAATGCATCGTCATTTTATTTTTTCATTTATTTTGCTATGTGAGATGAATTACTTTGTATTCCATATTAATTTTTCTCACATTGTAAGAATGTTATACTCTCCACAAGTGTGTATTTGTTTTTTACATTTTTTTAAAACGTTATTAATACATCACAAGAGGAATGCTGATCATAGGTATTCTGTGAGATAAGATCTTTTCCCAGTCTTGTTCAAGATTTATTTTTACCATGGCTAAGTTTTGCAGTAGTTCAATTTTATGCTTGTAGATTCATGTTTGTAACTTTGATGAACGTGCATTATGGTTTTATCTTATAGAGAGAGAGAGAGACAGTGTGAGAGAGAGAGAGAGAGAGAGAGAGAGAGACAGAGAGAGAGAGAGAGAAAAGAGAGAGAGAGAGAGAATAAATAATATATACCCTCAAAGGGGTGTGTATTTACGGACAAAGTCCTATATACAATAAGAACAAATAACAAAAGATATAGGTAGAAATCAATCATATCACAGACTAGTAACCAAATTAATATAAAAACATGTTACAGATATAGAAATATTGGACTTAAGGAGTATTTACAAAGAATAAAAAAAGAGAGATAGATAGAAGGAGGAAGGAAGGGAGGAAAAACTAAGTAAAATTTAAATAGAAGCAGTTTAATTATAATGATGTTTTTATATGAAGACCCATTGCATTACATAATACAGAATCTACATATTTAGCCTTGGATAGTTAGTAAAGTTTACAGCCGGGTCGCGATAGAGAGTCTCCAGCGTCGACTTTGCCAACATCAACCTAAAGTCGATGTTGGTAACACGGGGTCGAAGTGAAGATTTTCAGTCGACGCTGGCTTGACGCTGGAGCAAGGCGAGAGGGGAAGTCCACGCTAGGAAAAAGTAGAATTATCCCCTCCACTTGTACTAACATTTCTGAAAACATCATATTACGATGGAAAACAACGAGTGCCAACGAGTAAAATGTCGAGCGCGGAAATTGGAATTAAGTCAATGAGATAATTTTCCTTAGAGTTGCGCCCCTTTTAAAATAATTTATGAAAAAAAAAAAAAAAATTCCTTTGAAAAAATTCAATTTGTGAAATTCCTGTTGTTTGAAACTCCTATTTTCCAACATGTCAGATTATCTTTCAGTCTCAGTGATGGTCTGTAGACTCGCAAAACGATTTATTTATTAATTTTTATTGTAACTTAAAATAGTTCTGTTTTTTGTGATCCAATGCTCTGACTGATTTCTGGAGCTGGTATTTTACAAATGCCACTACCCCGGAGAGCATGATCAATTCTTGTGCAAGTGAGATCAGGAGTGTCAAAATATCTGAAAACATATCTTTACAAAAGTAGACCCCAGCTTTAAAAATGAATGTGATCTCTGAAGGAGTTCCACACTCCACATGATACTTTCAACCTATTTACATGTATTGGGCATCCAATCTAACACAGCTGCAACCTGAAGATCTTTGGTTGAAACCTATTCAAGGTTCCACCTTCCTCATACATATTGAACCTGACAATGATGATCCCGTATAAGTGAAAGTGACTCAAGTCTGATTCCTCAGTGAAAATTTTGTTGTGTTTCACGATAAACCATCCATTTCCTTAGATGAGTTCATCAGTTACAGTGTGCAATTATAGTTATAACATTTTCTGATAAAAGTCCATCAAGTTGACTGTTCTTAAGTTCCTTCATAATTTCTAGGTTAAAGTGGGCTGGGTGAGGTTGATGTGGGTGACTCAGGCTGGGTGAGGTTAATGTGGATAACTGGTACTATTCCCAGTAAATGTAGGATAAAACCTCCATCATCACTACCTCAGATCAGGACCAAAGTTTCTCATGGATCTTGATTCAATCAGTCTATAATAAACTATAAATATTGGAAGTAAAAGTAGAAGAAGAAATAAGTATTGCAAATTTTGACAGTTTTGAATTCTTGTGATAAGCACAATTTTTACTGCAGGTAATGTGTTGATTTTAATTTTTAAAACAGTAGGTAGTTTATATTATTCAGGATTTGACTACTACCCGTAATCCAAAGATCCTGAGATCTATTTTTTTTTTCTTTTATTCAAAAATAAATTGCTGTTCCCTCCAAAAATGTGAGGCTGGCATATCTAGCCCTACTCAGGCTGGGTGAAGTTAATGTGAGTAGCTGGTGCAATTCCCAGTTAATGAAGGATAAAAATACCATCCTGACACAAATCAGGACAGGGGTTTTTCATGGATCCTCCAGTCTATAATAATAACATAGAAAGAAGTAAAAATAAGTGTTTCAAAATTTCAATGTTTTATTATACAGTTTGTAATATTTTATGCAGTTTGGAGATAATGAGGGGGAGAATCTTTCTGAGCCAGCATTGATGGCCCTTTGAATACTCAGGTTCTTGTAGGATCACCAAAGTTAAGCAATGTCCAGCAAGGTTAAGACTTTGTGCTGCTAACATTCAGGCCCAACCCTTCCGGAGGTTAATGTGGGTATCAGGTTTGTGAGTTTCCTGAAAATGGAGTGTAAAGCCCCCATCATGATATGACCATGCATGTGAAATTAAACCCAAAATTTTAAATAAAAAAAAAAACTTTCTGGAAGCCCTGTTCTTAATCTTACAAAGTTTTGTCTTGAAAGTCATATACCTCTGTTCCATGATTATTTAATTACCCTTATGTATAATATTTAGATATATAAATTTATCTTCATTCTACATAATTATTATATTCTGTTTGTTTCATGTTTTCTTTGTCATACTTCTGCTTTCTATTTTTTTTGCCATGAAAATGGAAAAATATAAGACTGAAAATCAGAAATTGTGTTCTTATTTATTAATAATCTCAAGAAAAAATGTCATTTAGATAAGAAAACGTCACCCATCCATTTTTTATCCTTACTCCTTGTAGCTTAACCTTAACCGGATCCAAACGGAACTATGTGCAAAATTTCAGGTTTATTGGTCAATTGGTTGTGGATTTGTATAAAGAACATCCATACATAATTACATTCATACATACAGCCTTCTTTTATAGATAAAATACCAATAAAATAGGCTAACATTTCAGTAATAATATGCCAATACTATTAGCTGGTATTAGAATTAGGAAACTAGTATATACAAATAAAATTAAACTACAGAATAAGTGAAATGGTAATAAGAAGAAAAGAAATAAATGAGACAATTTATAAAAAGAATTTATTTGTTTTTATATATTTTTTTAGAAGAGAACTTCAAAACATTGTTCTAAAATGCTCATGTTAAGAATACTTTTTTTCTTTTTATTGCATACACAAACAGTAATATTGTTTTGTTTGTGTGTATGACTTGTATGCATGTAAACAAAGTTGACATATATGTATACTTAACACTTTCATGATGTCACAACTACTCAAACTTGCTTTACTAAATCTATGCTGAAACCAGGACTTGAACCACCAACTTCCACGGTTAGAAGTCCACCACCTTATCAATCAAGGTACTGAGGTTGGTTAACAGTTCTAAATCTATTCTAGTTAAAAAGAGATGTTTCTAGATAAAGGTATTTAAAGGAACATAAATATTATTTAATAAGCACAGTGCCTTGTTCCCCAGACTTGGAAAGCATTTTTTATACTTTATAAATACACTTGAGATGTAAATAATATGTTGGTATTTAATCAGGTTGGTCAGTGACTATCAAGATCTTGAAGAATTGTTGAGAGGTTTGGGTTGATTTGGTTACAGTGGTTACAGCTGCTGGTTTTCACAGCTAAACAGAAGGTTCACAAAGGTACATCTTCACCATTGATGAGTAGTTCTTCCTGTAGGTGTACAATGAATTCACAAGCAAAATTCATCAGACTTCACCTTTTGATAGCTGAATTATAAATGGCACACACACAGTGTCTCAGGGTGTATCAATAAATGACAGTATTGATATATTAGAATGAATTAGATGATTGGTTTAGTTTACTGGTATTGGAGCAAAGTGAGCTTGGCACCTTGACAAGAGTTTTTTTTTTCTACAATATCAATGAGAAAGATCTTGGTTGATTTTGATATTATTTTTAAATAATGGAAGAACCGATCGGTTTATTCGAATAATACTAGAATATTATTTTGATTACACAATATAAAATCAAACTACAGAATAAGTGAAATGGTAATTACAATAAAAATTTGTTAAACAACAAGACGGTATTAGAATGCGAGCGACAACAAAAGAACTGAAATGTACTGAAAATGGATGCAAACAAGCCTCAAACTTGATTTTGCGTTTCTCCAAAATGTAGACGCTAGGATTTCACCAACATGAGGTGGGCGAACGCAATTTAACAGGAAAGTAGGGGAAATGGTAGGGTCCAGCGTGTAGATTTTGCCAGCGTTAAGGTGCGCGCGCATCCCCATGTTGCGTTCTTTGGTCGAACGCAAGTTCATTTTAGGAAAGCCAAAATGTACATTTTAGCTCCCAGCGTCCACATTTTGCGTTTGGGCGACCCGGCTGTTAGTACCTTTATTTTAAAGAGAGAGATAGGAAAAAATGTTACAGCCGTGAGAAGGGGGATTTCCACCCACTAAAAAACACATCTCTCTCATGAAAATACAGTAGTACATCCGGAACCGTTTCTTCAGATGAACGTTTAGTACCTGAATGGGTGAGTAGAAGAACCAGGAATGTCAAAAATCGATTTTTTTTCTTCGTAAAATAAGAAGGAATGTACTCTTTTCTATCATCTCTGTGAATATGAAGGAGAAATACCCCTTAAAAGTATAATATTTTTCGATTTTAAAGTGGGGGAAGCGGAAAAAAATCTGATGTAAAACAAGGAATGTAACAAAATCACGGACCACTTTTGCTAGCGGTATTAGTACCTAGTTGTGAGAATCTTGTCGAATAACAAGGAATGTAAAATTTAATTTTATTATACTCATTAGCATCAGGAAAGCAAAAATAAGACAAATCTTATTTTTGCTTTCCTGAAAAGTCGATTTTTGACATTCCTGGTTCTTCTACTCACCCATTCTACCTATCATTCTAAGTCGTAATTTTCTGGTGTATTGCTATTTGTTATAATAAATTTGTTATAATAAAATCAAAGAACTGTTTAAATACTTAACTTAAAATACCGACCTCAATAGCTTGATCGATTGAAACCTGGAGGTTGGTGGTTCAAGTTCCAAGTTCAGTAAAGATTTTTTAACGCAAGTTTGAGTAGTTGTGATATCACAAGAGTGATTAACACAAATATAATAAAAAAAATATTTCAATACTTCATTAAATACTGCCACTGTTTCGCGCATTGCAAAAATTAAAACAGTTTAATAAAGTGGTAACACAAGTAGGTAACTCCTCATTTAAATTTAACATTCAAAGAACTGTTTAAATACTGCCACTGTTTCGCGCATTGCAAAAATTAAAACAGTTTAATAAAGTGGTAACACAAGTAGGTAACTCCTCATTTAAATTTAACATTTTTTTTTTTCAACAAATAACTTTTATTTATTTACATTTCTTGTTATTTACTATGTATGAAAAGAATATAAATATGAAATAAGACAAAGACTACATTTTGTCTTTGTCTTAAAGTGCTTAAAGCTTTTCGTTTGTAGGTATAATAATTTTCCAAAACCCTGCGAAAAGATTCGGACTCCCTACGGACAAAACTAACTTCTACTTTAAATGACTTTTTATGACACCATTATGTTTATTGCCCAATAAAAGGAGAGGGGGTAACTGTTTCCGTTCTCATAAAAGACAGGATTAAATTCCAGGACATAAACAGGGATTTATATTTCTTCTTTAACAGGGATTAATATTAAAATACGAGCAAATTCTGAGTCCTAATAATTTTGCTGGCGCTTTTTGAGTGGCCTTTGTAGAAAATGTGTGTGTTGAGCTAACCAATTTATAGGTATTTTGATTATATCAGTAGTCACCGTGACCGAGTGAGTTAGCGCGCTTGGCATTGCACCTGGCACCATCGGGGCAAAATTTTTTCTGCTCTGTACTTGGTAGTTCGGGGTCCGCTCATACCTCGTGAGAAAAAATGAGTAGCTGTTTTAATGTTAGGAGCGGACCAGTGGCGGAATTATAGGCAAAAATAAGATATTGGGCTATTAGAGATATTTAAAAGTTCTATGATTCTGCGCTACCCACTAAAATTGTGATATTATAACACAAAGAAAAACATTTATCTTTAGTTTGATTATTTGATCTTCTTTTGGTAGTTTGGAAGGTGTATGTTAACCTTTCAATTTGGAGGTCATTCAAGTCAGGTAAATGGTATGATAATTGAAATTTAGGTTATTCACAAAATTATGCCTATCAATGCAGGAGTATTTTTTTTTTTATTTTTTTTTTTCATTCATAGGTTATTATTACTGTATCATGTGATAATTTGAAATTATAATAATACCTTGTCCGTATTATAATAATACCTATAATATAGACGCCTACATCTAGTGTCTAGTTAAAATAATAATAGGAACACTTTTTAGTGAAAGGTGACCACCAGGCGAGGTTGATGCTTAAAGCATTTTCTACCACCTAACCCTTAGAGTCTTATTACTATGTGGTGACAAACTCAAATTATTGAGGAAAATTTCATGCAATGCGTGGGATTCGAACTAAGATAAGATAAAGAGCTAGTTATGTGTTTTATTATGTCACAATTATTACTGGGTAGCATTGACATTACGAGAACTAATGCTAATGCATCACATCTCCAACCAACCGTCATATTCCAATATCAATCGTAATGCCGCCACTAGTCGGTGCCCACTCTACAACTACCCCAATTGACCTCACGAGGCTAGGGTATGCCCTGACATCCAAAGTACAGAGACGAAAAAATTCCGACCCCGCCGGGATTCGAACCCGGGTCACTTGGAGTGCAAGCCTAGCATGCTACCACTAGGCCAAGTGACTAACGGAACTACCGGATCCCTCCCTACACTATTCTAGTTTCAACTAAGCAACAAAAATTCAAATTTCAATGCTCGAAAACCAGCAATCAGTGGATTATCATTTGTAAGCCCATGAAGTCTGACTATGCACCAGTGCCTAACCATTTGCACTAGTGCCTAACCATCACAACTTGGATTCGTCGTCTCGCTTCAATGGACAACGTCGACAATTATAATCCTTCTCATAATAATAACAACCTCTTGACAAAATTCCAACTTCTACTCCAAAGTGTCAAAGTTTGGAAAAAGATGAAACTTTCAAACAGGAACAAAAAGTTTTCCGATCGCGACAAGAACTTCAATAGTTTTCTAGGCGCCCACCCTACCAGGGTGCAATAAAGACGCGAAAAATCCGAAATTATATTTTTCCATAACGGCGGAAGCGTCAGAAACTCAAACATCGCTATTACAAATAGCTATTATAAGCTCCGAAATACATAGATCTGTATTACTAGAAAATATTTAAGCACTGAAACTTGCACATCTATAGTTGTATAGTTCTACAAAATATTGTCGTTATTTCAAGCTATTATAAGCTCTGAGATACATAGATCTGTATTACTAGAGAATTTTTTTATTTATTTATTTAAAGATGAGTGTTTCACAGCCGTTTTTATTTCGTAGCCCTGAAACAGGACCTACTGTAGACGCTTGTGGTCTGTGTTGTAGCATACCTATCCCGTAGTATGTCTCCCCTCCGATGGGCAAGAAGTGACACAATACTTTCCAATTAGGTGCTGGGTCAACACGAGCGCACCGGAAGGTATCCCTTACAAACAATTATAACCAAATTAAGAATACAAATTTTTGTCGGCACGGGGGATCGAACCCGGGACCTTCCGCATGGCAAGCGAGTGCTTAACCACTGACGTAATCTCGCGCTCAAAGTACTGAAACTTGCGTCTATAGTTGTATAGTTTTACAAAATATTGTCGTCATTTCAAGCTTCGAAAATCATAGATATAAGCTTTACAAACAGCTATTATAAGCTCCGAAAGACAGAGATCTGTATTACTAGAAAATATTTAAGCAATGAAACTTGTACATCTAGATGTATAGTTCTACAAAATATTGTAGTTATTTAAAGTTTCAGAACTCATAGATATAAGCTTTACAAACAGCTATTATAAGCTCCGAAATACATAGATCTGTATTACTAGAAATTATTTAAGCAATGAAACTTGCACATCTAGATGTATAGTTCTACAAAATATTGTAGTTATTTTAAGCTTTGAAACTCATAGATCTAACTTGGGAACTTAACTGTTCAGTTATAAATACAGCTTTGTTTACATTGAGACACAGCGCTGATGAATATGTAAAACAATTCTTTTATGAAGGAACTTTTTCTGACCCTTTTTCTAAATTCCTTAGGTCAGGTCACATTTGCGTTTGACCTTGATTGTCCCTTCATATAGGTAGTGAAAAAACAGAACTGTTTCATTTTACTAACTGAAATACCCAATCTGTTTATTGTGTGACTATTTATATACTTCAAATATATTTAGATATTTGCTAAATGGTTTCCCTACGCTAGTTTTACTGTAATGTATACATTTCTTTGATTTCAGGTAAGTTGAATTTCTTTCATTCACCAAGGCACCCTGAAGAACTGCTACAAAACGTAAGTTAATAAAAAAAGACCATGATGTAAGACCTTTGTGTAATGCGAATGCGGTTCCGGGGTACAACTACCTTTTTTTAGAAAAAAAAAGTTAAAAGAGAAAAAATACATAGTTATATTAACGAGTATGTACCAGATTGTACCAGCTACATTCACTTCTACCTTTTTCAATCGTTCACTACATTCACTTATTCAGAAAGGACAGAAATCAATAATAATAATATCGCCTTACTTATACTGCCCGATTAGGACTATTAAGTCCCATTATTCCAGCAGTAAGCCCAAGACGTATTATTTGGTAAAAATCCCAAATGGGAGGATAACTTGGATTGTCCTGGCTGGGTTTCAAACCCGCGACCTCTGGATTCACATAGTGGCGCCTTTACCACTGAGCTACCGGGACAGACTCAAAGTCATTGTAGATAAGTTGAATATTGACAAGGAAAGATATACATTTGAACCTGGATATAAGAGAAACCTTGATATGAGAGAGCAATTTAAAGTCCAATTAATCTCTATTCAAAGGAAAAAACCTCCTAATAAGAGAAACCTGGATATGAGAGGAAAAAGTTCCGGTCCATGAATTCTCTTATTTCCAGGTTTGAGTGTAATAGTAATAGGCATAATGCAAGATCAAAGTTAATAATATATTTTTTTTTTACAAACAATATTTTCCCTGCAGATGTCAAACTTAAAATTAAGAAAGGGGCCCGATACGCCCAAAAAACATCTCAAAAGTTCTAGGGCGAAATTTCAAATTTCTTTTTCCCATTTTCAAAATTCAAATATTGCTATCATTAATATAATGACACGACACAGCAATTTAAAAATAAACGAAAAACACCCCCGCCATTCAAGTTTCATTCTCGCCATTTGTTGTCAACCTTTGGCATTATGTGAAGGCTCATTTTTTCATCCGATTTGAAATTTTCAGTGTCATAAAAAAAAAATAAGAATAAAATAGTTTCGTCAATTTTTGAAAGAAGAGCTTTTTTTCCCTCACGAGGGTGAGTGGACCCCGAACACCCAAGCACAGAGCAGAAAAAATCCTGCCCCGCCGGGGATCGAACCCAGGTCACCGTGCGTGCAATGCCAAGCGCGCTAACACACTCGGCCACGGTGACTACAAATTAGATAAAATAACAAGGGAAAAGAGAAGAAGATGCAACAAGCTCATGCATCATTACTGCAACAGGCTTATGCATCATAACTGCAACGTCTTGCAGTGAGCTTATCTTCTGGAAAATAACTAATACTCTCTGGTGATAGGAGATTAAACTCCTCGTTCTCCACTTGGTACTTGGCCAACAGAGAGACTGGATGTGATAAGGTATCAAAGGGAAGAAGAGAGAGACGAGAAGGAGTGAAGAAATGTTAGAGTGAGGGAGTGAGAGTGATTGTTTATGAGAGAGAGAGAGAGAGAGAGAGAGAGAGAGAGAATGAGAGATATAAGAGAATAAAAAAGAAAGCGAGAGAGAGGAGAGGACATATAAAGAGAGAGACGAGGAAGAGAGAGATGAGAGATTATATACATATAAAGAGGGAGGATGGATTAACTGGATGAGAAGGTAGGAGAGAGGAGAAGGAGCGAAGAAATATTAGAGTTAACAGTAGGAGTGAGATGGTTGATGAGAGGGAAATATTACGAAATTAGGAGAGATAAAGAGAGAGAGAAGGAGTTAATTCAAGGATGTGATAATGAATGAGAAATAGTGAATTTAGAAAAAAAATAAGATTGAAAGTAGAAGCATGAACAAAAAGAGAAAGCCTAGAAAAAAGGTAGGAGAAAAGCAAAAAAAAAGAGAGGCTGAGAGAGAGCGAGTTTTGAAGACACACTAAATTGTCTGCCCCGGTAGCTCAGTGGTCAAGGCGTCTGACTGGTAATCCAGAGGTCGCGGGTTCAAAACCCGGCCAACACATGAAAAAGTTACCCTCCCATTTGGGATTTTGAACACATTATAATACGACTTGGGCTTACTGCAAGAATAATGGAAACCATTAGTCCTAATCGGGCAGTATAAATAAGGCGATATTATTATTATTAAATGTATTGTACCCTTCAGCCGTCTCTCTTCTCCTTCTTATTTTTACTCTCTCCATCCCTTTCTATCTATTTTTACCCCAGCCCCCTCTCTTTCCCCTTCCTCCCTCATTATCACTCTCTCTTTCTTTCTTGTATGTCTTGTTTTATTTGTGGTGAAGCACAAGGCCTCTTCACAATTTTTGTGGGTAGCGCAGCATTACTAAGAGCCTCCTTTACTTACTTACTTACTTCGCAGTCATTACAGACCGCGAGGGTCCTTGACTTGTTGCACCAGCCTCTTCCATCCATTTTTATCCTGAGCTAAGCTCTGCCAATCTTCTTGGATTCCAGTGCTAAGAAGTATATCCCTGACACCATCTTCCCACTTGAGCCTGGGGCGTCCTCTAGGGCGGGCCTGGTTGTACTGTAGGCCTAAGGTTCTCTTGATGTTGGTGAAGTCTTCAGCACGTGCTACATGTCCTGCCCACTGGAGTACCTTGGCTTGGATGACACGCTTTATCATGGGTTTGTTGTATAATTCTTCCAGTTCTCTGTTTTTTCTTCTCCTCCATTGATTGGTTTCTTGGTCATACATTGGTCCTAGTATTTTTCTCAAAACTTTGTTTTCAAAAGCCTGCATTTTAAGGAGTATCTTTTGTTTTATTGGCCATGTTTCACTTGCGTACAATAATACAGGTTTTATTATGGTGTCATAAATTTTAATTTTGGCGTTTTTCGATATTCTCTTTGATATTAGTATGTGATTCATTGAGTACAGGCTTCTACTTGCGTTGTTTATTCTATTTTTTATTTCAGATTCAATTCTATTGTTTTCTTGGATGATGACACCAAGATACTTAAACTCCTCCACTTGTTTGAATGATTGGTTGTTTAAAGTCACTGATGTATTTGACCGTATTTCCATCTTAGAAACTCGCATGAATTCTGTTTTATCTATGTTTATTTTAAGTCCAACTTCTTTTGCTCTTGATTCCAGGATCTGTAGACATTCTTCTATCTCTTCTATGTTGTTACCGATCATTGCTATATCGTCTGCAAATGCTAGTAGTTTGCATACTAGTGTATCATCTCTCCATAGGTCTTGTACCACTTTCTGTAGTGTAATGTTGAACAGCAGAGGCGATAGTCCATCACCTTGTTTCAGACCAGTCTCCACTGAGAACGCTGAAGAAAGTTCATTTCCTACTCTTACTTTGTTCACTGTTCCCTCACAACACTGCTTCACAAGATTTACTAGCTTTTTGGGTATTTTTAATGCATACATAGCGTTCCAAACCGCATTTCTGATGAGGCAGTCATACGATTTTCTGAAATCTATAAACAATATATATGTGTCTATGTTTCGTTCAACTCTTTTCTCCAAAATATTTCTTAATGTGTGTATTTGATCTGTTGTTGATCTATTTCTTCTGAACCCAGCTTGGTACTCGCCTATCTTTCCATCTGTATATGCCTCAATTCGGGATAGGATTATTAAAGATAGAACTTTATAGCAGACATTTAGTAGTGCAATTCCTCTATAGTTGTTGCAGTTTGTAGGGTCCTTCTTCTTGTGGAGGGGTACGATGATTGCTTCTTTCCATTTGTCTGGTATATTCTCGTTGTCCCAGCATTTTACTATCAGTCGGTGTAGTTCTTCTATCATCATAGGTCCTCCGCTTTTCAATAGCTCACTTGTTATTTCATCAGTCCCCGGTGCCTTGTTGTTCTTCAGCCTTTTGATTGCACGTATCATCTCTTGCCAGGTTGGTGGTTCTTCCTCTGTTTCGTCTTCTTCAGGTGTTATTTCTTCTACTTGGTTTTCCTGTTCTACATTCAATAGTTCTTCGAAATATTCTTTCCACCTGTGTAATATTTGCTGCTCTCCTATAAGTGCTGTTCCGTTTTTGTCTCTTATTGTAGTTGATTTCTTTTGTATACCTCCTCTTTGTTGTTTCACGAGTTGATAAAAGTTCCTAACATTCTTCATTGTGTCCTCTCTCTCAATTTGTTCTAGTTTGTTGTTCAAGTATTCTCTCTTTTTCTTTCTAATAAGTTTTTTCACTTTTCTTCTTTCTTCTCTGTATTCTTCAATCCTTGCCGTGTCCCTTGTTTCTATAGCTATTAATCTTTTAACTCTTCTCTGTTCTATAGCTTCTATGACATTAATTTCTTTTTACTCTGGTAATGCCGCCACTGGTCGTTAGTCATACAAGTAACTACTCATTTTTCCTCACGAGGTATGAGTAGACCCCGAACATCCAAGTACAGAGCAGAAAAATTCCTGCCCCGCTGGGAATCGAACCCAGGTCACCGTGTGTGCAATGCCTAGCGCGCTAACTCACTCTGCCACGGTGACTACTCATTATCACAGTCTTTCTTTTCCTCTTACAATCACTCCCATTCTATCTTTTATTCTCTTTATCTCTCTCTCCCTCTCTTCCCTCTTTTTCTCTCTTTCTTTCTTTCTCCCTTCTCTCTCCCCCCACTACCTTTTTTTTCTTGCTAGCTCTCGATAATCGGAAATATTCTCAGATGAACAATTTTGGAGAAAATAGTGAGAAACAAATTTCAGGCGACATTTTGTCGATACTCAGATGGGTATAGATAAAAAGCATATAATTACATAGGACATAAGAAGGGTATATGTAGATGAAAATATAGAACGTATAATGACATAACATATAAATTAAGTTGTATAGTATGTATAAAAGTATTCTGAGAAAAAAAAGAAGAATGTAAGATAGAGTTGAAATGGGTCATTTTCATTTATCTTGGGCATATCAAGTCCGCAACCTTTCTCCTTTAATAAATGTGAAAATAATAGGGATATATGACTAAAATCTATTTGATCACATAGGAAACAATTTTTTTTATAAATTACAATAATAAATTGTCTTTTAAACTAATGTGGAGACTCAAAATTGCCAGTTATGTAAGTAACGTTCATGATATTTTAGGTGTCCCTTAGTCTAAGATTTTACTGTGTCTGATAGAAAAAAATGCATTTCTCCCCATTATTTTCACCAAAATCCCATATAAATGAGAAAAATACAGTTTATTTAGGATGTGACCATTAGTTTTCATAAAAATAATAATGTTCACCTCATTCTACAGACGTGTAAAGTTGTGTCCCTACGAAGAAAAAAAAATCTCCGTCATGAATGTTACCCCCAAAAAAATGTAAACCATTTTGAAAAACCCTTAGAATGAGAAGCTAGCAGCTGCCGCCATTTTGCTTCTTACAGATGACATTGTTTTTGTTTTGAAATTTCCTGTCAGTTGGATGTTGGATGCAGTACAGTGAGGGACAATGGTGGGTCTAATTTTTTTTGACAAGAACGTTACGCGGCTTTTTAAATGAATTGTAATGATTCTTTAATATATAATGTATTTCTTTAATTCTTCTGCATGTCCTCTTTCCAATCAAATATTTTTTTTTGTAAAGTGAATATTCTTTTATTGAAAAAAGATTGTTTTAGTGGCGTGTTACTCATGAACGTTACCGTCATGAACGTTACCCGTGGTCATCAACGTTACGTGGTACGTTAAGTTTTTGTAATTTTGTGTGAAGAGGTAGCTGCTAGAAATATTCTAAATGAAAGCTTTTGCTCACAGGTATTTGTCTTAGTCTTCTGAGCCTAAAAATTGTTTAGGAAAAAGGTAACGTTCATGACTTGAAAAAATCCAATTGCCCAAGATAAATGAAAATGACCCAAATAGAAAAAGAGAAGACGAGAGAATAAAACAAAAGAGAAACACAAAGATAAAATAGAGAGAGAGAATTGCCAAAATGATAGAATGGGAGAGAGAGAGAGAGAAAGAGAAAGAGAGAGAGAGAGATAAAGAGAGAGAGATAGAGAGAGAGTGAGAGAGAAATAGAGGGGAATAAATAAAATTGAGAAAGGAAACATTTAGTGAAGAGACTAATTTCGGAAGAGGGTTGTAAAAGGGAGTCAGAGAAAATTGGGGAGACAGTTAAAAAGTAGATCAGTCTAAAATTAGAATTTCTTGTTTATTTTTTGCGTCCCTTCAAAATTAGTTTTGCAAAAGTTGAGTGCAAGTTTTTCCTTGAAATCTCGACGGCTTTCATCCGACCTCAGTAGCTTGATTGAAGAGGCGGCGGACGTGTAACCTGAGGTCGTTGGTTCAAGTCCCAATTGATGCAAATATATAGTTAAGGAGTAGCTGTGCTATCGAGAGAAGTTTTTGACATTTTCATGTCTTTGCTCTGGCACATAACCAAAATTATGTGACGAAATTATGTAACGAAATTATGTAACGAAATATTGAATTGCAAAGGGAGAGAAGAGGGAAAGTGTGTGTCATGCGCACAATGGCGAAGTATTGAATTGTAGAGGGAGAGAAGAGAGAAGGTATGTGTCATGCGCACAATACGAAATTTGGTCAGTTGGGTTTTGGACCTTGAATAGTAAAGATGAAAATGTCCCAATGGTTGCAGACTCGTATGCAAGCGTTTTTTTAAACAAAAATTTAACATCGCTTTCAACTGCATGGTCATATCAGTAGTCACCGTGGCAGAGTGAGTTAGCGCGCTAGGCATTGTACGCATGTTCGATTCCCAGCGGGGCAGGAATTTTTTTCTCTCTCTTTTCCCCCTAGTTGACATTTAAGAGGAACACATTAAATGCAACCAAGTCTAATCCACGCGTTTTTTGTTGTTGGTTTAATGTCGCTTTCAATTGCATACGCATAGCACGATGGAGGTTTTACACTTTCTATTCCCTGAAACTCACAAGTTTCAAGGTTGTTGTCAACATACATCTGTAAGCTTCGAGTGATGAAAGGCGTCCTGATGAAACTCTCACCAACTTCCAGGGCGATTTTCCTCTGCTGAACTGCCTTACATCAGGGTCATTTTATTTGGAGTAGCATAGCAGTGGCAATACAGTGTGCAGCTCTGCAGCTAGTCTGTGTGTCAGAGGAGCGAGGAGAAATTGGAGAACATGGGATGGATTGCTGGGCTATGAAGATGGAATAGATGCGTGGAAAAGAAACTGATAATCATTTCATTTTATTTGCTGGTAGATAAAATAATAAGTCCAACATAACTTGACGAGATCCAAAATGGTAGTCTGGTAGTCAAGTGGTAAACGCGCTAGTCTGGTAATCAGGTAGCGTAGGAATCCGTAGGTTCGAATCCTCATACATGAATTTTTCCTCATTAATTTGAGTCTGTGACCACATAGTAAAAAGACTCTCAGGGTTAGGTGGTAGAAAATGCTTTGAGCATTAACCTCGTCTGGTGGTTACCTTTTACTAAAGAGTATTATTATAATAATAAAATGGGTGTGAAAGGGTGTAACAAGATTAATTGAGGTTCAACACCCTATACATTCTAACGTTATGATAAGGTAGATATTTCAAACCCCTAAAGACTTAATTACTGACTAATTAAATTACAACTTCCTATCTACTTTTAGTTCAAAAGTTTAGTACTGAAGCAGGGGCTCTACACTCTTTCTCTTTCTCCTTCCTTATCCAGATTCCATCCATTCTATTTTTCTTTGGGTTGTCGTTTCTTCTCACCTTTCTTATCTCTTGGCTTTTGTAGGCTATTCCTTTTGTGGTACGTTTTACTCCAGTCCTGAATCTGCCACTGAAATTCTGCAACGACCAGAAAGGTTAGAACTTGCGTGATGGGCAATGCAAGTTCTACTCATGGGCCAGGCTGGGTGAGGTTTATGTGGGTTTGCTGGTTGGTGATTTTCTAACAAATGGATAATACAATTCTCGTCTAGATTATGACCTTAACAGTTGAGAGAGGCGTTAATTCCCAAAAAACAAAACATGATACATCTTTAATATCCTCTTCATATTTTACACAATACATGTCTTTTTTGTCTGTATTTGTCTAGATTTAGTTCAAACTTATTACTTACTTACTTTCCGTGTCCGGTTCAACAAATTGTTCAGTTTGTTCAGACTTTGCTCATCCAGTACTTTGCCACAGCCACGGTTTTGTCATTAGCTAATGCGATATCTTCTTTAGAACAGATTTCAGTTATGTTTTTGGGCATGAAAGAAGATGATCATAGTTTTGAATAGCTCCACCATCACATCTGTCATCGTCTGTATATCCCCACTTCTTGCGATTGGTTTTACATTTTGTCACTCCCGTTCTAAAACGATTTAAGGTTTTCCATATGGGATACGTTAACTGATTTCCTGTTGCGAGTTCTTCCTGAGGTTTGGCTCCTGGGTCTTTTACTACATCTCCAAATTTCCTTATTCAGCTTCTTCCTCAGTTCCTGCTTCTTCTGCTTGTCTCTGACCTAGCAGTTTCTTGTTCTTCTCTCTTATGATTTTCTTTGTTGGTTATCATTTTCATCTTCTTATTCTTTCTTATCTTTTTTGGTTTTCTTTTTCTCTCTGTTCTCGTTGTATTCATCATGAAACTCTTTCTCACAAGATTGTTGTTGTTTCTGTTGTCAAAGTTCTTCAACTTTGCCTTTTTAAAATAGAAAGAAAAAATAAATTACTCCATTCGGAATTTGTTTTTTCCTATTTGTAGATCTTCCTTATTCTTCCGCACTCCATTTTCCTTCAACACCTTTCCTTCATTATAGAAGAATCTGTTCATATTCCATTATTTCTTTCTCTAGGTACTAAAGAGCATTATGTGTTTTCTTGTGACTTCCCGCTGCGCTTAGGAGCATCAACATTTTCTACCTGCACCTGAAAAGTACCAACCTTCATCCTTCTTATCTCCTCCCACCTACTTGTTTCTCCTCCCATTGCAACTCCTACTTACGGGTAGCCCCCTCTCTACCTATGACTACATCCCTCTGAGCCCTTCCTTCCACTGTTACCCCTTTCCTTCCATTCAATTTAGTTCCTTTTATCCCCTACAATCCCCTGATATACCTCATCTTCACCGTCCTCTTCTTCCTTCTTCTCCTCCTCTTCCTATTCCTTTTCTTCTCCCTCCTTCTCCTTTTTCTCTTCTTCCTCCTCCTCCTCCTTTTTCTCTTCTTCTCCTTCTCTTGCTCCTCCTCTTCTTCCTCCTCCTCCTCCTCCTTCTTCTCTTCTGCCTTCTCCTTCATGAAGCTTTCGTCTTTCTTTTCTCTTCCAAGGATATCTCATTTAGGCTCTATTCTAGAGACGCCACCTGCTGACAATATGGAGGGGGTCCTCAGCGAGAAAGCCTTAAAAAAAACCCTTTCTTCATACCAGTGTTGTTTCTGGAGTGAAAAATCAGGACTCCTGGTTTTTAATGGCTTTGTATGTAGAGAAATTATGTCTTAATTTCAAATTCTTCAGCGGTGAAAATACCTTTTTCATATAACTCTCTTTTCTTTTTCTTATTTTTGTAACAGAAAACATTATATTCCAAATAGAATAAGGATACCAACTATGTGAAAGGAAAAATGTACTTTTAATGAAATGATCACTGAAGGCAGTTATAAGATTTTTTCCTTTCTCTGAGCCTGAGCTACATTGAACATTTCAGAAAGCCCACTTTCTTTTTGCAGAAATAAAAGTTATTTTTTATGAAGGTTACTTCCATTTGTAAGACTTATTTCTTCCTCTGCGAGGACTTAAAATAAATGGAAACAAAATGCAGACAGCAGAATCCTCTTCACAAGACGACGTTACTCCTGATTACAACCTTCTTTTAATTAAACTCAAATTCTGGGGCGCCTCTCTATTTGGAAAATGGCGGCATAATTTCATTTTTATTTTTCCCATTCCACCCGATCCCGAACCTCTGTGGAAACGGTATGTGTCTTCATTTCCTCAGGTCCTTCATTTCATTTTCTCGATTCTCCTCGTTTCATTCTCTGCGTTCCCTGTGCCTACGCATAGCGATGTTAATGAATTTAGGAGAGAAATATTGCCGACTGTAAAACCGTAATTTAATACTCGTTTGAATTGTACTGGGTGACATATTGATCGGAAGAAATGTTCAAATTATAAAGAAAGAAATAATAATAATAAAACTTTTTAGTAGAAGGTAACCACCAGGCGAAGTCAATGCTCAAAGCATTTTCTACCACGTAACCCTCAGAGTATTATGTGGTGACAAACTCAAATAAATGAGGAAAATTCGTGCACCGGGTGGGATTCGAACCAACGGATCTCTACGCTACATGGATTACCAAACACTTTGTCCCTCAGAGGTTTGCGCAATGGGTACCGGACTAGAAAATTGAAGTTGAATATCTAGTCCAATGAAAATATGGAACGGTCGGTTAGTATAAAGACTTTAAAAGTTCAATAATACATAAAATAAATCCAAAAAAGAATGATTTTAATACTAGGCTACCAACCGACCTCAGTAGCTTGATCAATAAGGCGGTGGACTTGTAACCTGGAGGTCGGTGGTTCAAGTCCCGGTTTCAGAGTAGATTTAGTAAAGCGAGTTTGAGTAGTTGTGATAACTTTTTTTTACGAGGCTACCAAGTACCACAAAATCAATAATATATTTTCTGTTGTTGTAATTATTTAAAAGCAAATAGGAAACTTTTATGATATAATACCGGTACACCGTCTGTTTTGCACTTCTCACTTTACAGGTGTTTTTTCAATTAGATGTCAGTCGAAAATTAACTGAGAAACACCCTGTATTCAGTTATTATACATGTTAGTCTTAAACATTGAATTTCGTATGCTTCTGAGTAGGTATTTGTTGAGCTGAAGAATAGGATTACTTTTGTTATACAGTATGTCTCAGAAGTCCTGGCAATGGCCTCATAACTTTTGAATGGGTACGAATTTTTGGATTCTGTTTGTTTCTAAGGATAGGAAGTGCCCTATGGCCGATTCACTGGTGATGTCAAAATCCAGGTTTGAACCCCGGAAGTGGCACTTTTTTGATAAAAATGGCCATTTCTTGAGAAATTTAAATGAGAAGGTATTTTTTTAATTTCATATTATTAATTAACAGATAAAAATACTGCATTCCTCAAAAAATAAATTTTCTATCACTATCAGTGGCGGAGCTATGGTGGTTTCAAACTTAAAAATCTGGTTTTTTGAGACACCCTGTACCTTTGGTTCCGCGGGACTCAATACAGTCCTTAATGATTTAAAATGACGAAAAAAGTGTCTCGAAAGTACTGAAATGGATAAAACTCCGATACATCACCTCCATCAGTGCCGGAGAGCAAAGTGTTTAAAGTCAATAATACTTGTAAGATCACATTTTACCTATTATTTACCTAGGCTTCAATTATCCACCATACAAACACACAACCATCACCAAATCGCAACTTTAGTGGGTATCACAGCGAACCCGGGGATTCCGCAGTGTCATTACTGAATCTAGAAAAGGGACACATTGGAGAAGAAACTCATTGCAATGCCATGAGGATCGAAGAGAGTAAACTTTTAAATCAAATAAATATTTAAGTAGGTAGGTACCTACCTAGGTTCAGGAGTGAACTAATTTTGAACCTGCGTGGTCCTGAATCAGGTTGACTCAAATCCATGATACATAAGTTTTTAAGAAATAAACAGGTAGGTAACTAATATGAATGTGGATAATTAGATATCTAGTTAATAGATAAATAAATCTGTTACTCTTCACTTAACTAAGAGTTGAAGTTTGAAAACAACAATGTAGTAGGTAGGTAGGCACCTACATATTTTACTGAACTAATCAATATCTATTTGTTGTTGTTGTTGTTGTCATTCTAACAATTGTTCACAAACTAAAGTTGTTATCGAACGCTTTTTCACTTCAAGACAATGCAACTAATAAAAATTGATTATTGTCATGAAAATAGGTCATTGTTATCCAACCCTACGGCACTGATGAAGGTGATATATCGGAGTTTTATCCATTTCAGTACTTTCGAGACACTTCTTTCGTCATTTTAAATCATTGAGGACTGTATTGAGTCCCGCGGAACCAAAGGTACAGGGTGTCTCAAAAAACCAGATTTTTAAGTTTGAAACCACCATAGCTCCGCCACTGATAGTGATAGAAAATTTATTTTTTGAGGAATGCAGTATTTTTATCTGTTAATTAATAATATGAAATTAAAAAAATACCTTCTCATTTAAATTTCTCAAGAAATGGCCATTTTTATCAAAAAAGTGCCACTTCCGGGGTTCGAACCTGGATTTTGACATCACCAGTGAATCGGCCATAGGCCACTTCCTATCCTTAGAAACAAACAGAATCCAAAAATTCGTACCCATTCAAAAGTTATGAGGCCATTGCCAGGACTTCTGAGACATACTGTATAATTATCACCAGTAGCATAATATTTATTGATAGATGTTTTATTTTGAGATTGGATAAGAACATAAGCTCAATGGAAGGCTTCCAGTGGAAGCTGATATCTTATGTTATAAAATGATTCTATTGTGTGTCCTCCAAAAATTTGAAATCAGCTCAAAAAATACAAACAAAATCAAATATTAAACTCAAGGCACCAAAAGAAAATGAAAAATATTTATTTTTTTACAAAAACGAACACACTACTTCCGATTTCTTTAGAAATTTTCGGAAGATAAAAAAAAAGAAATATTTCCTCAAGTCCTACACTCTGTGGCAGACTGCCCAGCGATCGCATTGCCTCTGTGGATGGCAATTTTTTTAAACATAAATATTACAAGTTACTTTAAAAGATCCTTCATCATGATAGTTAGGCGTCATCGTGAACAATGGTAGCCAGACAGTGGAGGAATGACTCAGCACTTCTACCACTGTCTTTACAAAGAGGCTAATAATTGACAAGGGCCCCCAGAACCAAAAAAAAAAAATCCTTACAATTTAGATGCTTGTACATATCTTCAGGACTTTTCCACTTTCCACACATAAGTCATGGTCTCTGCTTCCATTAGAATTACAATCAGGACAGAAAAAGGAAAACATACAATAATAATTATATTTTCAATTTGTTTGACCTAAATAGAATTTCATAATCCTATGTCTAACAGTAATGAAAAAGAATTTCTTCCAGTCCTTTGCTCTCTGAGGCTCTGGCGAAAGTACTGCAAAAGAATCTGTGTTCCATCTGTCGATAGAACTTTTTCTATCTTCTGCTACCGATGATAATACAAGGGTTGGGTGGAAGAGATTGCCATAGGCAATAACCCCGCCCCTTAGTTAGGATATACATGTGTTTCTATATATTTTTCTATTCTTTTTCATTTTTACTTCCGAGAAATTACTAATATTAGAAATCGGAAGTATTGTGTTCGTTTTTGTAACAAAATATTGTATACATTGTTTCCATTTTTTTAATTGTTAAAATAATTATTTGTACTGTACATAAATGTCCTAATTAAGTGTTGAATAATATCTAATAAAGTGTTGGATAATAATAATTTAATAGAATATTTATTTTTTTCAGCCAGCGTCGATGTCGCGTTAAACGTACTGGTTCTTGTAGGATCACCGAAGTTGAGCAACGTCCAGCGAGGTGAAGACTTCGTGATGTTGGCATTCCGGGCCAATCCAGACTGGGTGACGTTAATGTGGGTAGCAGGTTTGTGAGTTTCCTGCAAATAGAGTAGGT
This sequence comes from Bactericera cockerelli, assembly GCA_024516035.1. Lineage (NCBI taxonomy): Eukaryota > Metazoa > Arthropoda > Insecta > Hemiptera > Triozidae > Bactericera > Bactericera cockerelli. The sequence goes on along the minus strand of CM044960.1, from coordinate 37,294,055 downwards.
CTCCGTCGTGATATGACCATACAAATGAAAGAAATCTTCTATTTTTGCACAGAATAGTCTGATGACCGGAAGAGAGGAAAATTTGTATGATAATATTAATACTTTGGTGCAAATTTTATTTTTTAAATATTACCTGTTTGCAAATGGCGTCCAACTTTGTGTATGCAGTGTAAAGTCTGGAAACCCCTGATCATCTTTCGTAGGAGCTTTTTCTGTAAAAATACAGCAGCCCCAAAAGCGCAACATTTATGAGTACTGTCGTCATATCGGAAAACTGTCGTGATATTTTTGTTCGATTTAATTTGAAACTTTTTTAAAGCTTCTTGTGATCTATTTAAACTAGTCCAGACAGCAGCCTACTAAAGCCTAATAATTTAAAGTAACACAAAACAAGAATAATCTACACACCTAACATGAAGATGATTGCACAAAACAGAAAGAAAGAATCAAGATGCAAGACGCTTAGGAGAGAGTCGCAAGACGCACTATTTTTTTTATTTATTTTTTCAAGGTAGTGTTCCCCCGGAACCGCTTTCGCATTACTTCAAAGCACTTCGGAGCACATGGATGTAAATGCGCGGAAACGGAAAATTTAGGTCTGAATTTTCCGCTCCAGCCGGGATTCGAACCCGCAACCTTGGGGTTGTTTACAGACTAATCTTCTTGATCACTGAGCCACGGAGGTCGGCTGAAGAGAGTAAACAAGAAACTGTGAGAAATATATGAATAGGAAAAGCTGTTTTCTGGAGGTCATGGGCCTTAGCGGCCTGTGCTAATACCGATGCACAGATATACAGTCCAAGTGAGGTTGTGTGTGGCTGAGTTGGCAGCAAATGATGGAAAATGCAGGAATAATAATAATCGCCCTATTTATGCTGCCCGTTTTGGATTATTGAGTCCCATTCTTCCAGCAGTATAAGCCCAAGACGTTTTTGTAGGTGGTCACAATCCCAAATAGGAGGATAACTGGAAATGCAAAACAGCAGAAACATTTAGTTCTGGCCTGAGTGGCCAGGTTTCCACTCAAATGACGGAACCCTTTCAGTATAGCTGTGTATCGGTGTACGAAAACATACTGAGTACTGATTTCTATTCCCTCTCCTCCCCTAACTCAAGATTCTCAAGAAAGACATTAAGTACTTAAAGGATGCTTCCTCCTCTTCTCCTTATTTTTCTCTTCCTGTCCGATTCCCTCTTCCTCCTCCTCCTCCTCTCTCTCTCTCTCCCTCTCTCTCTCTCTCTTTCTCTCTCTCTTTCTCTCTCTCTTTCCATGTCTCTCTATCGCTCGCTCGCTCCTACAGTATTTTTTCAGGAATAGTTTATACTACCACTGAAACCTTTTTTCTATGTCCTCCTCCTCCTCCTTTTCATTATTGTCCTTCTTCTCTTTCTTCTTCTCCTTCTCCTTTTCCTCCTCTTCTTCTTCTTCTTCTTCTTCTCTTCCTCCTCCTTCTATTGCTCCACCTCCTCCTACTCCTATCTCTGCTCCTCTTCTTTCTTCTCCTATTCTTCCTTCTTCTTTTCTTCTCCTCCCCCTTTAACTCCTCCTCCTCCTACCTCTTCTCATCATCCACCTCCTTATTCTCCCCCCCCCCAGTAATTCATACTGCGTCTACATTTGAAAAGTAAACTCTACTTTACTGCTTCCCTTATTTAATTTCTTTATTTCAATTTTTAAATTAAATTTTAAAACCGTATGACTTCTCGTGTTCTCTTGTTTACTTTTCCTTGGGTTTTATTTGATTGAAACGCTTTTTTCTTTTAATTTCCTTATTATTTTGCTTTTGTAGAGTATTTTTTTTTTTTTCTTCCGTTTTAAGAGGATTTTTTTTCTCTCTTAAATATACAATTATAATTTTTTCAATAGCTTTCCATTTGGTTACAATAGAATAAAATGGAAGGTTTTTGAAAAAAGAAAAAAAAAAAGAATCAGCCTCCTTGTAGAGGCTGACGAATAATTGTAAGTAGGTACATCATTTTGTAATTTGTAATTTATTTGTATTAATATTTTTACTTTTTTTACTGTAATTTTTATAAATCAATTTTTTTTTTTTTTTTTAAACAAATTGTGAAACATTTTAGGTATTACCTAAAAATGGCTTTAATTTTTTTCTCTTTACTAACCCTGGAAATTATATCTCATATATTATGAGCAAGTTAAACTATGTTATCATATATTTATGTGCTAATAACTTTTGTGATATCACAACCACTCAAACTCGCTTCTATAAATCCACGCTGAAATCGGGACTGGAACCATAATTATGATCAACTACCACTGATCTTAATTAATGAGAATAGAAAATGACAATTGTTACTGTAAACAAACACAATTGCATTAATACATTCGCATACTTAACATAATTAGCTCTAATTAATTACTCTGAGGTGAGATATTTGCCCATTTTCCCAAGTAGAAGTTACCTTGGGAAGAAGTAACTTCCTATACATAGGTATACATATACATATAGGTACATAGATAATCTGTACAATCTGGGTAAAATAAGAGGGGAAGAAATTCAAAAAGAAAGAGTGCTAAATATCAGCTCAGTGGTCAAGGCATCTGACTGGTAATCCAGAGGACGCGGGTTCGAAACCCCAGCCGGGACTCGACAGGTTATCCTCCGGTTTGGAATTGCGCCCACATAAGATGGCTTACTGCTGGAATAATGGAACACATGAGTTCTCATCGGGATGCATAAATAAGGCGATATTATTATAAATAGAATTAGTTCTAAGAATTTCAGATATCGGGAGTATTATTTGTGTTCGTTTTTGTAAAAAAAAAAAAAAAAAAATGCTCCGAGTTTTTATATTCTGTATACTAAAAGACCCCCAAATAATGTTACATGAAAATGAGTATCTGAAATTCTGAAATACCTCTTCATAACTTCATGATGAATTTCTATAACTTTAATTTCTGTAAAAACAGAGACTCGCTATGGCCGTCCAAAGAGGCAATGCGGCGGCCATACTTGGCACATTTCCTATGAACCAAGGGCTTGATGAGGCTTTTGTACTATGATTATACCAAATACAACCTTCAATTTTAATGCAATTCTTAAACTGTTGGTAGTATTTCTATAACTTTATGAATCAACATCATGAAGTTATAGAACGAAATCTTTTTCTTTACTCAGTTGTTGACGTGCTGACAAAAAAATAAAGTTAAGAAAAACATAGCACAGAATTACCAAGGTCCGAATTTTGAAACAGGATTAAATAATATATCTAGTTCAAGCCACTATCACTTAACAGCTGATATAAATGGGCTATGATTGACTGAAATTCCCGTCAGAGGGTGTGTTAAGAGATAGTGAGATAATCTAATCCTGTTTCATAAGTACACCAGTACTTAAACTACTTAAAGGTAAACAAAAAGAAATGTTTTTAATGTATGTATATTGAAAATAATAAAAGTAGGTTTGTTATGGCTGGCATTCCGGCCCAACTAAGGCTGGGTGAGATTAATGTGGGTAGCAGGTTTGTGAATAGAGGGTAACACTCCCGTCCTGATAATTATGACCATGCAGTTAAAAGCGACGTTAAATCAAAATCAAAATATATTATTTTTCGGGCCAAACACAAACGGTCCAATTTTTTTTTTTTTTTTTTTAAGTGGGGTTTAACGTCGCTTTCAACTGCCATGGTCATATCACGACGGGGGTTTTACCCTCCATTCGCAGGAAACTCACAAACCTGCTACTCACATTGACCTCACCCAGCCTGAGTGGGGCCGGGAAAAGCCAGCGTCACGAGAATTAGAATTTGAATGGTCACCCATCCAAGTCTTAACCTCGCTGGATGTCGCTTAACTTCGGTGTTCTGAAGGGAACCGGTGTATTCAACATGCCATCGACGCTGGCTCCAATTTTTTTGATGTCGAGTATAGCACCGAGTATGAATATTATTAATGGCCATACAATTACTCAGTGAGAGAATAAACAGTTTTATGATCCGTTCTAGGAATAGAAACAGTGTTGCCAAAAACAGTTGCCTGCTGGGGTCCATTAAATAATGATAAAGCGACGTAAAACAATTAATTGGTGTATTACCTGGGCAGTGGAAGCACTTTGATTAATGAGCGCGGAGCGCTTTGAAAGAAATACAGTTCTCTCAAAGATCCAGGGGCTATCTAGGAATATTGATTCATGCAGCCTTTTTCTCCGCAATGTTTTTTAGTGCGCGAACACAACGGAGTCCTAGACCCTAGGGTAGACCCTAGACCCTAGGGTAGATCCTAGACCCTAGAGTAGCTCCTAGACCCTAGGGTAGATCCTAGACCCTAGAGTAGCTCCTAGACCCTAGGGTAGACCCTAGACCCTAGGGTAGACCCTAGACTCTAGGGTAGAGCCGGCACCACGCAGAGTAATCTTATTTTATTTAATGTTAACGGCCTCATTAATGTTGGCTGTATGGAATGGCCTTGCCTACAATGCCAGAAAAAGAAGGGGGAAAAAAACGGCCTCATTAGTATAGGTACTAAGGTCTGGTTTCGAGTTTGGAATAGTCATCCATCCAATTCGCTGATTGTTGGCGAAGCTGGCATGTCGAATACACCAATTCTCATCCGATTACTCTAGTTAAACAACCTCCAGCATGGTGAGAACATGGATTGGTGACCCTATTCACATCGGAGGATGCTGCGTTGGCTAAATTTAGTATTTTTGGTAGCTTGCTTACCTTCATTAATGTCACGTGGAAACATACGGTTGTGGTAAATTACGTTATATCAATACGGCCAAAAAGTATCATTTGTTTGTTGCTTAGTATCAGAGAGATAATGTCGTTGTGAGTAAAGAACCACATAAATAAATTATAAAAATATATTATTTTTATTTTCTAGGCTTGCATGATGAAATCCAAACAATGTCTGGCAAATAATATTTCATTTTTTTAAACTAGAAATTTAATGTTTCTTTTAAAAGATTGTGCAGATAACAATGCATATCAAATCGCTTTGCCAGCTGGTATCTTTAAAAATTTCAACGTTGACAAGACAAAAAAAAAACACTTCTATAAAATAACAAGAAAGAGATTGATGTTCTCTTTACAGAATCTCTTTGTCCCCTCCCTGAGAAGATTTCAGTGGATAATAGATGATGCCAGGGTATTTAGAGATAATATTACAGGCCATTTATCAAATTCGTTCAATCCGAGACTTTGCGAGCGCTATAAAATAAATTGGCGATCTAGCTACAAGTGCCCCCAGGGATGACTTGACTATTATTATTATTATTTCTCTATGTACTTGCATTCTCCTTCTATCTCTCTCTTTCATTATCCATCTCTCTCTCTCTCTCTCGCTCTCTTTCTCTCTCTCTTTCATTCTCCTTCTATCTCTGTCTCATGTTCTTTTTTTTTTTTAACATACTCAAATATATATTTTGTTTTAAATTTGGTACAAGCAAATAACAATGTGAACATAATACAAACAATTAATAAATTTTGTACCTAGAAAAAAATAAAGAGTTTAATAGACCCATTTCAGCAAATAAGCTGGTGTTTGGGTCTATTTCTATAAAAAAAAGGCTTGAATAATTAAAATTTGAAAATAAAAGGATTGGAAAAAATATAACAATGAAAATAATAAAAAGAGTATTAATTTTTCTTTCCCTCTCTCTCTCTCTCTCTCTCTCTCTTTTTTTCTCTCCCTCTCTCTCTATCTCTCTCTCTCTCTCTGCTTTTCTTTCTCTCTTTTTCTTTCCCTCTCTCTCTCTCTATTTTTATTTCTCTTTTTTACTGTTTCCCTCTTTCTCCATCTCTCTTATTCTCTTTCTCTCTCTCTATCTCTCTTTTTTTCTCTCTCTCTGTTTTTTTTCTCTTTTTCTTTCCCTCTCTCTCTCTGTTCTTCTTTCTATCTTTTTCTCTCCCTCTCTCTCTCTCTGTTTTTCTTTCTCTTTCTCTCTATCTCTTATTCTCTTTCTCTCTCTCTAATTCTCAGTCTCTCTCTCTTTCTCTTTTTTTCTTTCCCTCTCTCTATCTCTCTCTCTCTCTCTTTTTTTCTTTCTCTCAATCTCTTTCTTTTTCGCTCTCTCTCTTATTCTCTTTCTCTCTCTCTCTCCCATAATCTCTGCCTCTGTTTTTTGTGGTGGTTTTTCTATTATTTTTTCTTCTCTTTTCTGGAACGGACTGTGAATATTTTTCTCCTCAACATCAGCCAGGCCGAAATGAAAGAAAAAATATAAATCATTTTAATTCGCATGCTGGGACACACTATCCACATTATTTTCTTTTGAATTCTGTAATTCTCTTATTATGTTATCATTTTCGTTTGTCTTGTCTGGTTCTATTCAGTTTTTTGAGCCGGTGTGTATTGTGGTGAATGCTTCACGATCAGTGGCGGCTGAATTCACTTAAGTTTAAATAAAATAATAAAAAAAACCTGGAAAAACACTGATAGTTGTATGAACAGCGACCAGTGGCGAACTTTAACTTTCCTTATCCTATAATAAGGAAAGAATTTTTTTTTATTCCATTTTTATGTTACATTATGTATATTATTACAGATTTTAAAATGATAGAATGGTACCCTTTCTCACAGAAACTGTGTTGAGAAAAGGGGGGCTCATTATTTGAATTGTGGACAGCTGAAGAATAGGAATTAAAGTTATTGAAGTAATATTTAACAGTTCCACAACGATATGGTTTAGTATTGATGAGGAGCCGCGGATTTTAGTTAGGGTAGACAGGCATACTAGTAGATACCGGGTGGTCCATGTCTGAGTTCCACACTTTTCGCCATGAGCTTTCCCCTCCTCAAGAAAAGGTGGATTTAGAAAACAGAATGAAATTTAATAGAAGCAACCCCCCCCTTAAGTCAGAGTTTCAACCAATCACAGCGCACAATGTCCCGACTTGAGGGATATAATAATAATAATACTCTTTAGTGGAAGGTAACCACCAGGCGAGGTTAATGCTCAAAGCATATCTACCACCTAACCCTCAGAGTCTTATTATTGAGTGGTCACAAACTCAAATTAATGAGGAAAAAATCGTGCAATGGGTGGGATTCGAACCAACAGGACATAAAACACAAATGAACGTTATTATTTTTTTTTTTATAGCCCCGCCTTTTATCACATCCGCCATAGCTGAATGAGGAGATCTTCTTTCAGTGATTAGCTTAGCTCATTCGTGCTATTATACAGGCACAGAATACGGTATTGTATTTTTAGGTTTCTTTAATGAAGACAAGCTAAAACCCGGCACTTTTTCGCCGTTAAGTTTTTTGCCCATGGCTGGTGTTCTACTTGAAAATGGTAATTGATATTTTAATTAAACAATTATGATTATTTTCTAGGTAGTTTGAAGGTGGTTAAGGGGGGTCAATTATCATGAAAATTTCAATATCTGTTACCGTTTGGGCTGTGGTATTGTAAACAGACAGAGGACAAAGCCAGGCAGACACGCACAGATTTGAGTTTTATCTACACCTCGTATGAGGTAGTATGTGTATGACGTAGTGAGGAAGAATATAAGGTATGAGGTATTGAGATAGATCTCGTCAGAGGTAGTTAAGTGGCAGAGATTGCCTAAGGTATTAACTTCGCCCCGCATTACAAGACAATTGTAAATTCAAATTTAAATATTTTTTTTCTATATTTTATTTTGTAAATATTTTTAATTTTTTGATCTTTGTTAATAATTTATTTGTTGATTGTATTGTATAAAAAATGAAGTGTAAACAAATATATAAAAGGTAGTGGTGAATACGTCACTGTTCAAAAGTTCTTTCATGAAGAAAGTTTAATCATAATTCTCTCTCTCATTTTTATTGTTTATACAATTTCGCGTATTGTTCTGGTTTTTTTTCTATTTTGTTTGTATAGTAGTAGAGTACACTGTATAGTAAAAGTATCTATTGGAGGAGTAATCGCCGTCGTGATATGACTATGCAGTTAAAAGCGGCGTTAAATCCAAATTAAAAAATAAGTTATCATACATTATGTTAACCACACTCGTGATATCACAATTAATCAGAAAAGCTTAGTAAATTTTTGCTGAACTTGGGACTCGAACCATTAGCTTCCAGTTACAAGTCCGGTGCCTTTGCTATCGATCTACTGAGGTCGGTTCAAATCGTTTAGTATTATAAACATTAAAGCTTTATACCTAATACTTTGTATGCTTGTCTATGTGTGGGGGGCAAGATAGAGCAGGGCTATCGCCATATGTTGGGGTGTTGGAATCACGTAACGCGAAAAACTCGGTCGCGACGCTTTGCTTCGGTAGCAATAAGAGCATAAAATAACAATAAGGGCGGATGATTAAAAACACTGCAAGTTAAATTAGTAACAACTAAAGAGAGTAGAGTTTATTGATAAAAGCACAAATAATTTATACGTGAAACTTATATGAAATTATACAAGTTGTAAGTTATGAGTTATTAAAGTGGACTGTATGATTTAGAATATTTAGATGATGAAAAGGTCTGAGCTATGCCAAGCAACAATTATCACCGAAGAAGTATCTTGGTGATTTAAACTGTATAGAGGCAGTCAGAAACTCAAGTATCAACTGGTTCCTGTTCGCGAGAGAACTTAGAGTAATTAAAAACACAGAATGAAAACTTGAGGGAAAAAGAACTGGTAAACAAAATAACACTTTGTACCAAAAGCCGAGTTGACAGTTAATGCACAACCGGGGAGCAACTGCTGGTGAGTTGGAGTTAGTTTTACAACTGCGAGTGAGTTGGAGTGTAAAGCACAACTACGAGTGACTTGACGACTAGTTGGTGACTTCACAGCTTGTTAGTGGCTTTACGACTTATTAGTGACTGCACTACTTGTTTGTGGCTTTACAACTGACTTGAGATTTGAACTCAAGTCCTTAAGGAAGATTCCTTTCGAAGGGGAAATCGACAGGAGTTTGTTCCGGCCTTTAGATCATAATCGGTTAAACCAATCAGAGTCAAGGAGGAGGTCCCAAAGGTTCAAATCTTGGGATTTCCCATGAGGGGAAGTTAGAGGAAAAATTGACTAAATATATGGTCCGTCCCTGATATTCTATGATCGAGACGGTATGTCTAAATCGATTAGGTAAGATTCTTAAAACAATAAAAAATAGTAACTATAAAAGGAAAAAATATGATATTATGAGATATTATGAAATATGATATTATGAAAAAATATGATTTATGAGGGTATGTGTCACCCAATGAACAATATTTGAGGCATTCATTTTCTGTCGCATACCGAGAAAAAGATTACAAGTAATAAATGTAAAATACCTACAAAAAAGATACCGGAAATTGGTAATAAATGAATGGGCTATCATAAAAATATAGAAAGCGATATAGATCCTTAAGACAAAGGTCTTTTGCTAGGAAAGATCACAAGAAATATTAAAGTAGGTAATATTATTTCGTGGAAAATCACATCTGTCTCGTGAGAAATTATGTTTGGGAAAAAACCCAAATTGTGTTCGGTTGAAAGACTGAACAATGCTGTTATAGTTCAGTGTTCATTGTACACATACAAACTCTAATTTCAAAAGTTTTTAGCATTGGTAGTCAAGTGGTTAACGCGCTAGTCTAGTAATCCAGGTAGCGTAGGGATCCGCTGGTTTGAATCCCACCCAATGCATGATTTTTTCCTCATTAATTTGAGTTTGTGACCACATAATAATAATAAGACTCTGAGGGTTAGCCAGTAGAAAATCCTTTAAGCATTAACCTCGCCTGGTGAATTCACTAAAAAGTATTATTATTATTATTATTTTGTGTGAATAAATTAATAATTATTACCAAACAAATAATAACTCATCGTAAAGCGTGCTTTCATAAAACATACTGCCAGCAAAAAACAAACATTGAAAATCTAACAAAACCACACCAGCAAAGTTTTGACACGAAAACCCGAGCTTTTGTGGGCAGAAAATGTTGGGCCACAAAAAATTGTAAATAATAATAACAATTTCTATTGGAGGAAAATGATTAATGGTGCCGAATAGTGCGTGATGAAAGTGTCCTCAAAGTTTGGGTGAAATTAAATCGGAGGGAGAGGGCGAATTAGTGAAGGAGGAATAGAATGATTAGAAAGAGGAAATGGAGGAGTAGGAAGAAAAGACAGATAGGAAGGAGGAGAAGGAGAAAGGATAAAAGATAAAGGAGAAAAGATAAAACACAAAAGCCAAAAAAAGAAAAGAGAAATAAGATAAGAGAAAAAAAAATATAAGAGAAAACAGAAAAGAGAAAGTAGAAACTAGAAAAGAAAAAGAGAAAAAAGAAAGTAGAAAAGAAAAAAAAAGAAGAAAGAAAGTAGAAAGAGAAAAATGAAAAAAGAAAAGAGAAAAAAGAGAAAGGAGAAAAGTAAAAGTAGGAAAGAAAAAAGAGAAAAAAAAAGAGAATGTAGAAAAGAGAAAAGTGAAAAAGGAGATAGGAGATAGGAGAAAAAATAAGAATAGAGGAAGGAGGAGGATCAGGAGAAAGAGGAGGAAAACGAAAAAGAGAAGAAGTAGCAGGAGAAGAAGACGAAGTAAAAAGGCGAGGAGGAGGAAGAGAAGAACGAGAAAGTATTCACTGGACTCGAACCACCAACCTTCAGATTACGAGTCCACCGCCCGCCGCACCGCCGCCGTATCCATCAAGCTGTCAATAGAATGACCAGCAGAAGATACTTTTATATATATAAAAAAATATATATATACCTAATTATGTGTATAATTATCATTAGAGGTAAAAAGAGTGAGGGTGATTGCACAGGTAACGGAAAAGTGTACCCTAGTTAGGGAGGGAGAATAAATTTGGGAGGGAATGTAGATGAGTGATAGGATGAATTGATAGTGACGTGGAACAAATGAAGAAAGGTAGGTGAAATGATAGGGAGGAACAGAAGTGATGGGAGCTTAGGGAGGAGGAAGGGAAAGAGAGACAATACATAATTATGTGAGTAATATGAAAGGAAGTAGAAAGATAAATAAAATACAATAAGCGAAAGGAGAGGTGAGAAAGAGCGAAAGGAATTTATAGAAGGGAACAAAAATATTTTGGGTAAGAGGAAATTTTTGGACAGATATCACAAAAATTGAGCAGACGATAAATGGGACGAGGAAAAATATGGTATGAAAATAAATTTGTATCTGATTTTGATTAATGACCGCCATAATCCACCATATTCAATTTTTGAATGTTTTATTCAATAGTTTTTTTGACACAAATTTAATAAATGATAACATATCCTTTTATAGTCCTTGCTTGTCATATTTTCTGTGGCTTCATCAGTAGACATTTCGCTCAAGGCGGGTCTACTTAAAATTGACAGACAGACACAAAACCAAAGTCGCCCAGAAGGTTATGAAACGTCCAGAAATATGAAATTGAAATATAATAATTATGTATTAGAAATTATCGGTAGTAATTAGTAACGTTATGGGTTATTTATGGGTTTTAATGTATAATAAGAAATGTTGGATGAAAATTAAATTTTTTTTTAAGTATGTAAATAAAATTAACATATTTGTGTTTATCACTTTCGTGATATCACAACTACTCAAACTCGCTTTACCAAATCTACGCTGACATCGGGACTTGAACCACCAACTTCCAGGTTACAAGTCTGCCGCCTTATCGATGAAGCTACTGAGGTCGGTTAAAAATAAACTCATCATTATTGATTTAGCTATCAAACACCTCGGCCAAGGTATGAAGAACGCCCATACAAAGATAGAGACAGCGTACATAAATACATTAGATTATTCTTATAGAGCAACGTATTTTGAACACTGTTCCTGTTTAAACACGCATTCATTTTACAAAGGATTGAGTGGAAGAGATTGCCACAGGCAATAACCCCGCCCTTTAGTCAGGACATATATTATGTATATGAATGATGTTTATTCATTTTTTCTTTATTTTTTTCTCTTTTTACTTCCCTTCTATGGCTTTGTTGTATATAATACTAGCGGGCTGTCGCCCGCTTTGCGGGCCGAGGCATGGCCGTGAAAGCAAAAAATCCTTTTTCGCCTATGGCAGGTGTTGAAGTGGGAGTTTCGAAAAATCCTTATTGCACATCTAGACTATAAGACAAAGCTACCTACCAAATTTCAGCTTCCTAGGACTTACGGTTTGGGCTGTAGAGCGATGTGGTCAGTCAGTCAGTGACTTTGACATTTATATATTAAGATGTCCAATTAATAAAGTGTTAAAAAATAATAATAACTCTGTTGCTTCTTCAAAGTCCAGGAATTGATTTTCAACAGGAATAGAACCGTGGACCCCAGGTTGGAACCCTGGGTATCACCCGCAGAGTTGTCATTGAGGTTAGTAATGTCATAAAGTAGCAGCATTCCTGTTGGGATTTCATTGAAAATGTGCCAAAAGTTCAATGTGCATCGAGCGACACTTCCTTTCTTTGTGAAATTCTATAAAATTTGAAGGGATTTTGTGCAAGACATAACCACCTTTTCTTCTTCGTTATATTATTCGTTTTTTCCATGTCTCTCTCCTTCACTATCCCTCAATATCCTTCATTGTCCCTCACATCACCTTTTTTGTTCTCATTATTATTATTATTATTTTATGCTTTATTTGGTAAGATAAAATAAAATAAAATATATACAGTACAATACAATGAAATTATAAAGAAAAAATAAATATAATGAAGAATGGGACAAGAAAAAAAAAAAAAACAGAATAAAGCTAATGTCCTACCTAAAGGGCGGGGTGATTGCCTGTGGCAATCTCTTCCACCCAACCATTCAACTTTCGTCTATAATATCATCTTCAAAAATACCTAAATCTGTTTCTACCTCACATCGTTAGTTTTTTTGTATAATTCTAAATAAATCAGGTCAGATTATTTCACGATAAAGATGTAATAAATATTTTCAACATAATACCAAAGAACAAAGTTCATACCTAATAAATTATCACTATATTTAAAAAAAAAAAAAAAAATTAAAAAAATTCCTCCATGCCTAGAGATAGTCTTATTTTAGAAAAAATTTAACTTGTACTAGACTTATTTTCATATTTTTATAAACGCCTGTAAACATGATAAAATATGCAACGTGTTATACTCGTTAAATACTGATTTAGGGAGGTGCTGTGTCAACACGAGCGCACGGAAAGATATCCCTTAAAAAACAAGTGTAACCAAATTTTAAATATAATTTTTGGTTGGTGTGTAGTTCGAACCCAGGACCTTCTGCATGGCAAGCGAGTAACTCACCGCTGAGCTAATCATACCTTCTTCCACTAGGCGGTTGACCGTCATTCGTCAAACCCCACATGAGTAGATACCATGAAGCTATAGGGTCAACATTGATGAATTTATTTTCAGGCTATATTAATAATTATAATAACTCTTTCTAGCAGTAGGTAACCACCACGCGAGGTTAATGCTTAAAACATTTTTTACAAACTCAATTTCATGAACTCATGCACTGGGTGGGATTCGAACCAACGCACCCCTACGCTACCTGGATTACCAGACTAGAGCGTTCACCACTTGACTACTATTGTCAGGCTATAAAACAACTTTCAAATGTATTTTCCCCCTATGGCATACCTTTAAACGCTTGGTATACGTTAACTGAATACCTAACAACAATAATTACTCCGATGCAAAAGTTTTCTAAACCTGGGTGATAAAATTAATTGCAAATTAACAAAGTTCAAATTTTAAGCTGTTCACCGTAATGGAGGGAGCAAAGAGTTGTCACATCCAGGGGTAATGAGGGTATCTGCTCACTCGAAGGGGTTTTGATAAGGGAGTATTGTAGTCAAGTGGTTAACGCGCTAGTCTAATAATCCAGTGAGCGTAGGGATTCGTTGGTTCGAATTCCTTCCAGTGCATATATTTTTCTTCATTAGTTTGAGTTTGTGACCACATACGAGTATTAATAAAACTCCGAGTGTTAGGTAGTAGAAAATGCGTTAAGCTTTAACCTCGCCTGGCGGTTAACTTCCACTAAAGAGTATGTCAGTTTGTCTCTGAAGTAATTAGAGCTCAGAACTCAAAGAAAGAAAAAGACTTTCTTTTCTTGAACTACAACACTGTTACCCCTCTCTCTCTCCTCTCTCTGTCTCTCTCTCTCTCTCTTTTCAGCTTTTCTCTTTTCATACATATAGGTACACTTTTCTTTTCTTCGTCCAATTCTTTCGCAGTCTTTCTTCAATATTTTCTCGAAATTCTATCGTCTTTTCCCTAGGAACTAAACTCTGCAGATTTTTACAGAGGAGAAATTTCCTCACACAAGGATACGCAGCCTGTTACAACAAGGAAAAGGTTTCTCGTCATTTGCATTTAAATTTCTTTCTTTTTTATTCTGACCATACTCAACGCTCAAATTATTAGTTGAAGGAACCCTTCTTTCCTGTCCTATCTTTCCTGCTTTTCCTGTTCTAACTTTTCTGCCCTCACATAACCCCAGGCTAGGAAAAGGTCAAAACGATTAACATAAAAGGGAAAGTGAACCTAGCCCTAATTTCCTTATTAGAGCTTTTTTTCCTCTCTCATTTCTGATTTCTTCCCTCAACTCAGGTTATAGTGCTCTGTGATTGGTTGAAACTCCGACGTGAGGGTGCGTCTGGCTTATCTTACATTAGTTAACTTTAATCCTGTTTCATAATTTGGTCCTTAGAAAGTTTGAGATTAACTTTTAACCCACTGATAATTTATAATGAATAAGTTGGACGAATTTTTGCTTTTATCAACGTGCAGTTTACACTGTCTACTCAATCCAACCGTCAGTTAGGTCAAAAATGCAAACCTCACTTGTCCTCAGCAGGATAAGAAACAGAAATTTTGTTCGAAAACTCTGTCCAAATTCAAACTTGGATTCGAACTCAAGACAACTTGAATTAGTAACTACAACGGAGTTTCCTGAGTACAAAGAAATTATTGGTCTTCGTCCGGAGCACATTAAAAAGAATGGAACACATCCCAGAATGAACCTATCCTAGAAGAAAAAACAGACTTTGAGATATGAGGGCTTAAACCAAGTTTAACTTCGTCTGGAATGAACTCATCCCAGAGGAAGAAACAGACTCTGATACACGAGAACTTATCCCAGAATGAACTTAGGCTGGAATGAACTTTTTTTAGAGGAAGAAACAGACTCTGATACATTAGGACTTATCCCAGAATGGACTTAGGCTAGAATGAACTCATCCCAGAGGAAGAAACAGACTTTGATACATGAGGACTTATCCCAGAATGAACTTATGCTAAAATGAACTTTTTTTAGAGGAAGAAACAGACTATGATACATTAGGACTTATCCCAGAATGAACTTAGGCTGGAATGAACATATCTTAGAAGTAGAAAAGAGACTCCGAGACATGAGAAGACAAAATGAAAATCCCGCCACTTCGCTTTGTGTCGGGAAAGCCCTCGTTATATTTAATGTCTCTACTTATGAGGCATATGATGTGGAAAATGTCCACCCTGCTTCATTCTCTGCTATCTGCAATTATCTTTATAGTCACTTCTAACTTCTTCAAGTTCCATTTGTATTAGCTCTCTCTTTCTCTGTCTTTCACTCATCCTCTACCACTTTCTCTGTCTATTTTTTTTGTCTCTCTTTCCCTTTGCTTCTATTGTCCATCTCCTTAATTCCTTTTTTTCTTTATTATTCCTTTATATCCCTTTTATTTTATTTCTTCTTTATTATTCCTATCCATCTCTTTTTCTTCTCTATTATTCCTTTACAACTCTCTTTCTTTTCTCTCTTCTCTATTATTCCTTTAAATCTCTCTTCCTTTTGTTTTTGCTCTATTATTCTTTTACATCTCTCTGTCTTTTCTATGATTCTTTTATATCTCTTACTATTTTCTTTCTTCTTTATTTTTCCTTTACATCTCTCTTTCTTTTCTTTTTCTCTATTATTCTTTTACATATTTTTTATTTTCTTTCTTCTTTATTATTCCTGTACATCTCTCCTTATTTTATTCTGTTTCTTTTCTTCTCTCTTTCTTCAGAGTCACTTCTAATATTTCTCCTTTAATATTACTTTACACCTTTCTTTCATTTCTATTATTCCTTTACATTTCTCTTTATTTTATTCTGTCTCCCTCGTTTCTCCCACTTCACCTCTCTACTACTAGACAGAAGAAAAGGTTTCCCACCATCTTAATAAACACAGTACTTACACTATGTCTGTTTTGTTGTGTATTGTTTTGCCCCGACAATTGTGCCAGGCTTTATATAGTCGGGATGTCTTATCTTGATAACTTTAATAACTCGGCCAAGTGGAAAATCTTTGTCTCCCACAGACCTCGGAAAGTTAGAGTTTTAAGAGAACTTGAGAGAAGGGATTTAGGAGACAAAATTGTATGTTAAGAGTTTGCAGGGATTTGAGGCTGATAGTTTTTGTGATGTGAGTACATGCGGTTAGAAAGTACTTGGACTGAATGGTTTTTATTTCTCACGGAGTTGTTTCTATTTTGTTCATGTTTTAATGGATGAAGATAAAATTAATGGTACAGAGGCGATTAATGGTACATTTTTTGGCATTTGTAGGCAAGGCCATTTCATACAGCGATAATAGTACATACATATGTAGGTACATAGATGTCAGCTTGTGTCAAAATGAAGTCCTGAAGTAGGGAGAACTTTTTCATCCCGAAGCACAAATGATTTTTATTGACTACTGATTTGTATTGATAATAATTATAAAGATATAATATCATGAAGAGATATCATGATGGTTTTGGATGTTTAAAATAATACATAATTATTTATTGAAATAAGGAAAACTTTAGATCAATGGCGGTCATAGTGGTCAAAGACGCTAGTATGGTGATCCAGGTAGCGTAGGGATCTCTTGGTTTGAATCCCACCCAGTGCATGAATTTTCCTTATCTATGTACAATGTACATAATTATGTAGGTCTGAGATTGTGACCACATAATAGTGACACAAAAACAAATGCTTGAACAATGAGACTCTAATCGGACAGTATATATTGTCAAAATATTCAATGTTTCTCAATTGGTGTTATAAAATAAAGTTTAATTAATAGTTAAAATATGATTTCTTTGTGGTGAAGCACAAGAACCCTTCAAAATGATTGTGGGTAGTTCAGCATTATTAAGAGCCTCTTTTACTTTTCCATTTTTTAAAAATTATTCTCTATTCTCAGTTTCTCACATCAAAGCAGTCATGAGGTATGAGTGGACCCCTCACATCCAAGTACAGATCAGAAAAATTCCTGCCCCGCTGGGAATCGAACCCAGGTCACCATGCCTGCAATACCTAGAGAGCTAGCTCACTCGGCCACGATGACTACTAATTTCACTACTCTACATTACACTACACTACACTACAAACTGTTAGCGTAATGGGACTTCCTGTCTCGAGCCGACAGTCTAAATAAAGCACTACTATACTATACTATACTATACATTCTATTGAATTTCCACGAAAGTCGGCACTGATTTTGCATAAATCACCGAATCAGTGTCGCAAGCCACAAGCTTGCATATTTCCCCGCCACTCTGTCTGCACAGCTACGAAATTCGCGAGGAATGCTGTCAGTAATTTGTAACCGTTTTGTTGCTGAAAGCTGTCTTAATTGCTATCGTTTGGAGCAATTATGCAGTTGCTTACCCCTTTGCTTCTCTTTGTTTAGCAGACAAGGTGGGGTGGTTTTATATCTTTGATGGAATTCAGTTTGAGGTTAAACACAGGAAGAGAAGCGCGAGGTTTTGTAATTAGTGCAACAGTGCAATTATTAAATGGCGAACAATAATAATGGCAACAATATTGTGTACGTGGTGCAACCACGCTGCTGATAGTTGTGGTGATTTCTATAGAACTTTCCAAATAACCTTGGTTTACCATAAAGATCTTCCATAATGATATACAATTATACATATTATGTACATAATTTTTAAGTCATATCCAAAGCAGGAATATTTGTACAAAAAATTGGACATTAATAGAACAGTAGAAAAAATCATTTTATATTCTTTTTTCAAGTCTTCAACATTTTTTTTTTATATAATGAAATATTTTCTTTCTCATCACTTAAGAAGGTTGGTACGTTAAACCCACATTAAAAAAAGGTTGGTAAAAGAAAAGTCACACAAAACATTAAAAAA
>CM044960.1:37192082-37275906 GCA_024516035.1 Bactericera cockerelli | reverse complement strand
ATTAACAACAGAACGTAAATAATATTATGGGTTGAATATCACTTCCGATTTTTAATAGTGGAACTTCTCGGATTTACTTCCCTGGATTAAGCCAGCGTCGATGGCATGTTTAATACACCGGTTCCCTTCAGAACACCGAAGTTAAGCGACATCCAGCGAGGTTAGGACTTGGATGGGTGACCATTCAAATTCTAATTCTCGTGACGCTGGCTTTTCCCGGCCCCACTCAGGCTGGGTGAGGTCAATGTGAGTAGCAGGTTTGTGAGTTTCCTGCGAATGGAGGGTAAAACCCCCGTCGTGATATGACCATGGCAGTTGAAAGCGACGTTAAACCCCAAAAAAAAAAAAAAAAAAAAAAAACTTCCCTGGATTGGAAGAGAAAGACGGATGGACAAAGAGAAAGAATTTTATTAAAGAGAACCAGTAGGAAGCCAGAGGGAGAAAGAGAGGAAGAGAAAGACAGACGCACGAAAAGAGAGAAAGAAGTAATGAGAAGTAAAATAAAACAGGGCTAGAGAGATGAGAGGAGAAAAGAGAAGAAAAATGGAGAAAAGGGTAGTAAAAAGAAGTGAGATAGAGAATGAAAGTAAATTTTAGCGTGCTTGAAGCCCGTTTGATGATTTTCCATTTTCCTCCTCTCCCTCCTTCTTTCCCTTCCTCCCTCTCTTTCTCTCTCTCTCTCTCCTCCCCTCTCTCTTTCACTATCTTTCCCTCCCTTTCTATTTACCTCCCTTTCTCTCCCTCTCTCTCTCTCTCTCTCTTCCACCCTTTCTTACTCTCTCTCCTCCCTTTTTTCCTTGCTTTATGCTTTATTTTCCTCCATTTCCTTTTGTCTCGCTCTTGCTATTTTCCTGTTTCATCATAATATGCTCCTCCGCCCTTCTTTTACATAACTTCCTATATTTTCATTCCATCAGACCTTGCACTTTCTTTCTCTCTCTCTTTCTCTCTCCCTTTCTCTTTCTCTCTCTCCCTTTCTCTTTCTCTCTCTCTTTCTCTCTCCTTTTCTCTATCCCTCTTTCTCTCTCTCTCCCTCTCTCATGAATAAAAAACTATTAACCCTAGTGCTCAGAAATCCCTGTTACTACCCATGTTACCCTACACCACTGCACCTCCCCAACCCCCATAAGGAAACCATAAACTTGAAGCAAGCTTTTACCTTGCACCCATTAATATATAAACCATTACCTGACAAGCTCAGCCGGCCAGTGATTGGTTAATGAGAACGCTGCACAGTAAACAATGTTCAACAGGTCGTCAGTTGACGTTAACGGCGGATTAATCGTTTAGTCTACCCTTAAGTTGTTTCTTCAGGTTAATAGATTAGAATAAAAGCTAACTTATTAAAAAAGAATGCCTAACAGGTAGTTAGTTGACGTTAACGGCAGATTAATAGTTTAATCTATCCTTAAGTTATTCCTTAAGGTTAGATTAGAATAAAATAAAAAAAGCCTGTACATTTTATCAGCTGACCGATAGATATTTAAAAATAAAAAGATTTTCCGCCACGAATGCTGGCTACAGCTCCGTTAACTGTAAAGAGTCAAAATAGGTAATACATAATATACACTATAATTATGTATACAGCTACAAATCCCAGCTTTGATATGACCTCTACAGTTATTGTCAAGGTGAAAGTTAAGGGATAGTGTCCACTCAGATTAACCAATCCTGTTTCGCCAGCGTCGTATGCACCGGTTCTCGAAGGATCACCGAAGTAAAACAACGTCCAGCGAGGTGAAGACTTTCGTGATGCTGTCATTCTGGCCCAACCCAGGCTGGGTGAGGTAAATGTGGGTATCAGGTTTGTGAGTTTCCTTCTAAAAGAATAATTTGATGGCAGAGATTGGTTGAGGCAATAATAATTGTCAATATTACTCGTATTCTTGTCAATAAAGAGTTATTTAGCCAGCGTCGATGTCATGTTGAATCCACCGGTTTCCTTCAGAACACCGAAGTTAAGCGACATCCAGCGAGGTTAAGACTTGGATGGGTGACCATTCAAATTCTAATTCTCGTGACGCTGGCTTTTCCCGGCCCCACTCAGGCTGGGTGAGGTCAATGTGAGTAGCAGGTTTGTGAGTTCCCTGCGAATGGAGGGTAAAACCCCCGTCGTGATAAGACCATGGCAGTTGAAAGCGACGTTAAACCCCACTTAAAAAAAAGAGTTATTTTTATTATTATTATCAAAAGAGGGTAACACCCCCGTCGTCATATGACCAATGAAGTTGAAAGCGACGTTAAACCCCAAAAAAATCCTGTTTCATAATTTGGCCATTAGTCGGTTAGTATTTTGGCTTTGAATCGTAAATTCCAGCTAAACTCAAACTGGCAGAGTTCACGACAAGTCATTTGAATTTTCTGCGACACCTATTCTTCAGTCATTATTCTTTGGCACATCGTTATCCAGCTCGAAATCTTCACAGCAATATCAAGTTTCTCAGAATGATCAGCACATATTCGAAGAGACAATTTGACAAGTGATCTTCCAAAATGAAATGAGGAGCAGAAATCTCGAAAGTCTAAAGACAGCAATTTCAAACTGATCAAACACAAATTTGTTCGCAAAAAAGAAAATCCGAATTTCCAAAATAAGGATCTCATTACATTCACTTGAAAATTTCGGAGGGGTGAAAGGAGGTATGGGAGAGAATTTCTTTGATAAAAAATTCAGAATGAAAACTGTCATGTTGAAGGAGCTGCCAGTTCCCTCGCTTCTTGTGATCTTATTAATGAATTTCATTATTTAACAATTTTCCTTTTGCCAAGAGAGCTGAAGTGTCTGGAAAATGTCTTGAGAAATGTGTGCCAACAGCGGAAAGGCAAATCTAAAGTTTTTTTTTTTCTGCAGCACATTAAAAATTTAATAAGATTTCTTAAATATCTATATTATTATGTATTATTATTTGTAGTTGTTAGGCGCTACTCTGTGAATTTACGGAACTTTCAACTATACATGGACATATAATGACGGTGTTTTAACTTCCATTCGCTGGAAATTCCAGTCACAAACCACCGATCTCTAGGCTACGAGTCCGCTTTCTTCACGATCATGCTACTAAAGTCGTCAGTTTAAAAGTGAGACATAGAAATAAAAATCTGGTGGAAACATCACACGATTTTCCTTATCTCCGAAAGGAAGTCGAATGCCGCCACTGGTGACTCAACGGTAACAGATAGCTGTGAATCAATCACAAATTCGTCATCAGCACCTCAAAATCATTGGATTAGGTATGTCACAATCCCCACCTAGGATGAATAATAAAAAAGTTAGTCAAAGCGGGTCCCACCCAAAATACTGGTAAATTGGGGCCGAGGTCCAAAAATTCGAGATATCCAAAAAATGACCAAAGGAGACCCCTATTATTTTTTAAGCTGAGAAAATGTTTGTTTTCTAACTTTTTTTTTGTATTTTCAACCAATTCAAAGAAGCGGCGCTTGTGGCCAACATTTTCGGCCCTGCGGCAGCATTTTGCGGCCGATTTCAACCAAAGTTTTGTGGTTCGTCTAGTGTATAAATTAACTGTCCATACCAAATTTCAAGTCTCTAGCTCTTACCGTTCTTGAGATATCGTGTTCACACACAGACAGATACACGGACACACGGACCAATGTCCGAAAACATCTTTTTTGGTATCCTGATGCTATGAGTCGTCCGGATATGTGAAAAACGGGGAGGTCAAATTTTCGAAGAATACAATACTTTCCATATTATAGGATAAGGAAAGTAATAAAAAAAAAATACAAAGGAAATGGCTTACAAAGAAAGCACGTGACAAAAATATCTGCTAACTAGAAGCACGTGGAGGATTTTGAACTGCTTTCTTTCCCTTACATGCTTGTAAACAAAGAGGTTCTTGGAAAATTAGGGAAAATTACGGGAAAAAGGAAAATTAATTTTTCGAGATTTCTAAGCTTTGTTTTTGTTGGTAGAATTATTCTCGTTCGAACAATATCAAGGTCGCTGGGAGGCGCTCGTCAAGTAACCCCAGCCAATTGGCCTGTACAAATATATTATAAATGATTGTATTTTGTTTTATTGTTTTCGCCCACTTCCCGCTAACTTTTAGCAATTTTTATTTTATATTCGTATTTAGAAGTGAAAATAGATTGAGTTTCACGAAAGCGCGAGGTTCCTACATTGAGGTAAATTAGTTTTCTGGTAAATAACAACAGGGATATCAATTGAAAACATTGAAATTGTGTAGTTGACCGGGGTTCTCTTTTCTGTGGAATTCAATTAGAGCTGTGTGAGATGACACGTTGAATGCACCAGTTCTCATTGAGTCACTGAAGTTAAGCAACGTCCAGCGAGACTAGGACTTGGATGGCTGACCTACTCCCGACCCCACTCAGGCTGGGTGAGGTTAATTTCTGTAGCTGTTTTGTAGGTTTCCAGAGAATGGATGGTAAAAATCGCGTCGTGATGTGATATGATCATGCAATTGAAAGCGACGATGAACTTGCAGGAAAAAGAACACATAAAAAAGACAAAAAATGTGAGCTGTAATGTTGCCGTCAACGTTGGCTAAGAAAATAGAATTTTCCTGCTTTCCAGACCAGGAAAATAGGAAGCCAAGAAATTAGTATACTTTTCTTCTTTGGTATTTCTTGACTTTTTAATCTATTTTATTAGGTCATTTATTTTTTTCAATGTTTTACTGTAACTAGCGGGCTGTCGCCCGCTTTGCGGGCCGAGGAATGGCCGTGAAAGAAAAATATCCTTTTTCGCCAATGGCAGGTGTTGTATAAGTATTAATTTTGAAAAATCCCGTCTTATTGCACATCTAGACTATAAGAGAAAGCTACCTACCAAATTTCAGCTTGCTAGGTATTACGGTTTGGGCTGTAGAGCGATGATCAGTCAGTCAGTCAGTCAGTGACTTTGACATTTATATATTAAGATTATTTCAATTATTTTGTCCTCCTAATAAAGATTTAGATCAGTATCAGTATAAACAGAAAAGTGAGAAGTTGCACTCGATGTAAATACAATCCAAATTATTTGAAGATAGAAAACACTTGGCTTTTTTTGTTTTACTTAATTAAAAAAAGCCAAAAGAGGCCAAGTGTTTTCTATCTTCAAATTATTTCGATGAAGTAAACATTTTACCAAGAGTTGTGTATAATTATAAGTTTTTTTGAGAACTTATAATGCTTCATGGCACTTATAATAATAATAATAAGATTTCACGATGGCTGTCCAATGGATCATTCTTAGCGCCATAAGATTAAGACAAGCTTTACCTGAACGTCAGAACCGTAAGGGGACGGTAGGACTTGTGACTGGCAAGATGTGACATGGGCGTCCCCCAGAAGTCATTGAGGAGGAGATGGCCCCATCCGGTGGTCCCTAGGACGTCCTGGTTTCGCACAATCGCCGGAATGTCGTCATGGACAAAATCGCCCGTCAGGCTGTTGAAATAAACTCCGAGGGCAGTCACAAAAACAGTCGTATATTCGCGATAGAACGATTTCATTTTTTTCATTTTTGTTTGTTTAGCACTTTTTACTGTCCCGAGACACGGTGCTGTATGAAAGAGAAAATGACCACTGTTTGTTCAGTTTGTGTACCTAGAAAGACAATAGCGAATGGATTGGCAAACAATCGGAAATTCGAAGGTAGGGATTATTGGTGGCTAATAAATTGCTATTGTTAGGTTAAAAGTTAGAAGAGTAGAAATCATAATTTTACAAAGAAAAACAACACGTACGGTTTATCAATGGATATCTGTTTTTAATGAATATTTATTTAAAGAGAGGTGTGTAACAGTAACACTCAAAAGTCCTTGCCCAAATTCGGTTTTGCCTACATTATTTTACCAAACATGGGTTTGAAAAAAAAATCAAAATTGCAATATAGAAAACCAATTTTAAATTTAAATTTAATTAAAAAATATTCCACGTTCCTAGCAAATCTTGGGATAAATTATTTTCGATTACAAATGACTAACATGTTGAAAGTCTCAAAATGCGGGACAGCATTGGGCCCCAGTTTGGCCTTTTTTCGCGCGGCGCGATGTTTCAACACAACGAGCGACCGTCCGACAGCAACCTTTCGTCTGAAAGTCGCGGCATGCACTGAAACATTTCGCCTTCTTCTAATGAGCTTTATAGATAGCGGAGATGTTTTTTCGCCGTCAACGCCAGTGAGAAAATTTTCAGGCATGCGCGCGACACGGCGCGGCTCTCGATTGTAGAAACGAGCTTTCGTCACGGTGGCTTTGAAGGCCCGAATTATAAAACCGGATTGGATTAACTATCTTTTACCCTCCATTCGGTCGAAACTCACAATTTTTTTTTTCATTGTATAAAATAATATGTGATTGACAATGTACGATTATATTGTACAAATATGTATGTTTTATTAATAGAGTTTTAAAATATAAACTACCTGGTTAGCCGGAAATACTCACGAGAGCTCGAATTGTTTGTATGTGACACATGAATCTTTTTTATAGAATAGCGCGCGATTGCAAGTGTTAAGTACTCGTTGCCTGTGAAGGTCCGGGTTTATCCCCGTGCCGACAAAATTTATTAATGGTTACAATGTTTGTAAGGATACCTTCGGTGAGTCGTTGACCAGCACTAATTAAAGTTTGTGTCATTTCACCATCAAGGGAGCATTAAGGGATGGGCAGCTACAACACGACCACAGCGTCTGCATAGTCCTGTTTAAATGGCTAAGACATAAAAACGCTGTTAAAATCAACTTAAAAAAAAAAATATAGGAGCCATTTCTACAAAACTTGCATGGACAATAGCCGCCCTCCCAATGTTGGAACTAAGGAGAAGAAGAGGGAGGAGGAGAGAGGAAGGATGGGGAAGGATGTTCTCACATACTCATATATGTAGGTTCAATGTTCATCATATAGCCTTGTATATGTAATGTACATATGTGTATTATGTAATGTACCCACATTTATTACCCCCCTCAACCCCCCCCCGTTTATTGTGCCCTGCAACCCTATAGTATTACTATGTGAATGTTAAATGTTTCTTTATTAAATTTGATTTTTAATTATCCTTTGTGTGTGCAGGCTCCACTCTTGTTAGGTTTAATGATTTACAATATTCATACTGTATGATTTAATTTGCCCTCAAATTTCGTTTTTCCCGAACTTTTATGGTCATATTTTGTCATTAAAAAGCTTTTAATGTGCACATCGGATACCTCTAATGCACCTCTTTACTCTTTTAGTCCGCTTTGTATAGTGACGCAGTTGAGGTCAAAATGCTCGGGAAAAAAATTCAGATATTAATTATTGCACAATGTTTATTGTTTTAATATAAATAATGAGTTACTCCACAGTAGCTTCATTGTTGGATGGATGATTAATGAGTCATTAATATCATTCAATGGCTCTTCTAAAGTGTGAGTGACGTACATTTTTTATTATTGATTAGCTTAACTACTATGTTATTGAATTGCCTACTTGACGCTTCGCTGGAGTAGAAAAAATAATTAGGTAGGTAATTATTCAATAATGAGATGAGGCATTATTTATTCATTATCTGATCTGGTTGCAGAGTTTTCAGTGAAACCCTTACAATTAAAACTGCACCTAATTAGATCTATTGTGACTAGTTGATTCTATTTGGTTTTAACGTCCTGATTGAGATAATAGTCAGGACGGGAGTTTTACCTCATACTGGAATCATACCTCATAACCTCATCCAGCTGGGTATCTGAAATTGCCACTCACAGTTCGAGGAACGAATTTTGTACGAAGTTGCTCCAACCGGAATCAACCAGGATCTGGAGTAGGGTCTAGTCAAACCATTCACCCCGAAGCTGCATAGGCATGCATTGTGCTCGTGTATATTGTCGACAGTAGGTATAATTATACAACCAATTACAAATTTACATCAATGTAGAGAGAGAAACTTGTCAAATGTACACAAAGCTCAGAGGTAGCACTCGTTACAGGAAGGTCGGTTAGAGCCCGCGCCACAAAAATTGTATCTAATTGGTAAGTATTTGTTGGTTATACGGCGTCGTGACAGCACCTAATGGGAGAATTGTGTCACTTCTGCCACAGAGGAGCTAACCGGATGGCAAGTACACACAACCACAAGGTCTACAGAGCTCTATTCAGGTCGAATAAAAAGGCTGTGAAACACTCATCTTATGTAACAAGCATCACGAGGTTGAGAAATTGAATAATCTCCTATCAAATTCTAACCTCAATGGGCGTTGATTTACTTGAAAGACAGTTGACAGAGAACTGCTATAATATGTATTCAACGTGCTATCGCGCATCGACGCTCACAACTCTTCAAAGTAGATTCATGTTCACCCACTCAAGTCTTAACCTCGCTGAAAGTTGCTGAGCTGCCTTTTACTCTTAAAATTACCTATAGTAGATAGATATAAATAGATAGCAGGGATAGGAAACACAAGGTTTATTACCTACTTGTTAATATCCATAAAACATGCGGAGCCTCCCGCTTGCATTGGAAACTTTCACCAAAGTTAAACATTGTACCAAATCCTTGTTGGTTTAGCAGAGAACAGGGGAAGAAAAACATTGTTTCCGGAGCAGCAAGAGAGAGCTTCCTGGAGTACAAGCAGGAATACAGGAGCTGACGACAAACGCGAGGAGCAGGAAGACTGAACAAAGTTTTCCAAGATTTGCTGAATTTCAGGCCCAGAAATGGAGAAAATTCTCCCCTTTTTCAAACAACGTTCAAGGAGAGAATTATCTAACAGACTCAAATTAAAAATAACTCAGACCCTCTCGTAAAGTCGGAGTTCTAACCAATCACAGTGCACTATAGTCTGAGTTGAGGAACACTCTGGAATATCTTAAATTGAATCCTGATTTATAAGTCAGCCCACCTCTGAGGTACCTTATGCCACAGTACAGGGAAGAGTAAGAACAGGCTTTGGACTGTATCCTTTCTGCTATACTATGCGTATGCGTCTCATAGGAACAAACTCTTGACCAGTTTGCCAGCTGAGCAATTTCTTAGGATTATAGGGTCTTGACACAGATTAAAAAGTCAAATGTCCTCACAACTGTTGATCCTGCATGAAATATGGAAATACTGTCGGCCAGAACAAGCTAGGAATTATTGGCTTAACAATTCTATAAAATGTTTAAAGAGGCATAACACACAAAAACTATAGTATCTACTAATTCGACTAGCGACCACCGGAAAAATTCGGCGTAGCTATCGCTAAACAAAAACAACAACAACAATCACAACAACGTGCTACAGTGCAGTATGCTTCAAGACTATCTATTATCTAAATCGGAAGAAAAGAAAAAAAAATAAAAAAAAAAAAAAAAAATATTTTTTTTTTTTTTTTTTTTATTTTTTTTTTATTTTTTATTTTTTATTTTTTTTTTTACTATTTGTATGTATTTATTGTATTTACTAACTCCCTTGTACTGTGTTAACAATTATTAATTGATGCACATTAAATAAATAAATAAATGTGGTTAAAATGTTACAGCTACGATCGGGCTCATTGTAAAGTGGCAGAGAATGCCTAAAGTATTACCTTCGCCCCAGATTACAAGATAATGTAAATTTAAATAATGTTTTTCTATATTTTATTTTGTAAATATTGTTAAGTTTCTTTTTTTCTTGTTAATAATTTCTTGTTGATTCTTTTGTATAAAAAATAAGCACTGTAGTTTCTGGGAGGTGTTCTCCCGTGAAACGACCGTATCGCTTACTAAAGTGTAAATAAATAAATAATAATAAATAAAGTATTTTAGAAGATGTGGGTTTCAGGGAAAGCAATGTTTTCTGCAAGCCAGCGTCGATGGCATGTTGAATACACCGGTTCCCTTCAGAACACCGAAGTTAAGCGACATCCAGCGAAGTTAAGACTTGGATGGGTGACCATTCAAATTCTAATTCTCGTGACGCTGGCTTTTCCCGGCCCCACTCAGGCTGGGTGAGGTCAATGTGAGTAGCAGGTTTGTGAGTTTCCTGCGAATGGAGGGTAAAACCCCCGTCGTGATATGACCATGGCAGTTGAAAGCGACGTTAAAACCCCAATTAAAAAAAAAAATGTTTAATGCAGCAATTGCAGCCATCTTAGTTATCTTAGATATTTCCTGAACGCAATCCCAAGATTACTGTTTGTCTCAAGTGCGAGTTTTTGTTCGAGCCTCTTAACTCTTCGCCCTTCTTTTCTCTCTTGCCAGAAGCCCTGGAGACGATGTTAAAGATGTAAGTTCTGGAAGGTTAATTCGAGGAAGCGAGAATACGAAATAGAACAAGGGAAAGCCGAAAATTATTCAAAAATTGGGAGTGTAAATTATTAGAAATTAATTTTCTTCTGAATTTTTGATGTAC
Source organism: Bactericera cockerelli (assembly GCA_024516035.1). NCBI lineage: Eukaryota > Metazoa > Arthropoda > Insecta > Hemiptera > Triozidae > Bactericera > Bactericera cockerelli. The sequence continues at coordinate 37,265,589 of CM044960.1, read as the reverse complement.
GAGTAGGTGCTTATTTTTAGTAGTTCCGAGAAGAGCTAATATTAGATATCGGAAGTATATTTAATTAAGATTAAGTACTTTACTAACCATCAAGAAAACTCAAAAATAACTTTTCCCAAAACTTTGGAACATACTGTAGGCAGTAAAGTTTGCTTTCACTGTAAGTATGTATTCGCTATCTAGGTAGATATAAAAGAAAACATTTTTTTTTTTTTGTAATTAATTTACAAAATATACAGATTGTCAATGCTCTTTTACTAAGCAGATTGAAAGGTGATTTTGAATTTATAAACGCACCTTAATCCTACAAAGGGCAGTATTATGAAGCAAGATTTTTAAATCCAAGCCGACCCTTATATTTTATCAGCTGATGGATAGGTACAAGATTTTCCGCCAGGAAGGCTGGCTACAGCTCTGTTACGGAACAGTGGTAATATACGTATATAGCTACAAAGGCTTAAATATTTATGACTTCTACGTTGTTGTCAAGGAGAAAATTTAGGCATAGGGTCCACTTAGATTAACCAATCCTGTTTCATAATTCGACCCTAAATAATGCAAAAGCGGTTCCGGGGAACTATAGCTTTTTAAAATAAAAAAAATCATATCAAACTCCAACATAGGACAAACTTCTGCTTGGACAAGATCTAATTAACCGACCTCAGTAGCTTGATGGATAAGGCGGCGGACTTGTAACTTGGAGGTCGATTGTTTAAGTCCTGGTTTCAGCGTAGATTTAGGGCGAAATTAATAGACAAATTGTGATATAACAAGTTATTGCTAAGCGTCGGTTTTCCCTAACTTACATAGTACGCAATCCGTGACTTAGCGCCACAGAGCTATTACAAAAACATCTATTAATTCCGCCCGTGTAGGACGACTTTGAGTAGTTGTGATATCACGAAAGTGATGATCACAAATTAATGTGTAAAAAAAAGGAGATTAAAATAATTACTCTTTAAACAAATTATCGGTTACAAAGCACGAGGTAGCCACTAGTTTCTTACATAATCTTAATTACAAAAATAGGGAGTTAAAAAAAATCCCAAGTATTATTAGTGTAAAATATTTAGTGGGAACAAAAATGATAATTAATTAAGTCTAGTATATTTTTCTGTGTTATGTTTTATTTTTTTGGTTGACAAAAAAAAATCGAGGAAACTTTATTCCCCAGAATATTATACTAATTAGCTTTTTTTGTTAATTGAAAAGTTTTTTAATTATATTTTTTGAAGAATCTTCGCCCAGAGAAATGCTTGGATTTTTCTTGATGCAAAAAAGAGCTAGAAAGAAATATATTCTAATTACGCTTAGGAATCTTTGGATAATAATAATAAATTTGAACTTCTTAGCTGTGAACCACTAGCTGTAAGATACGTACAGAATCTATACTAAAGATATAATAATAATAATGGTATTAATAGGAATCCATATATTTTTTAACTCTCTGTTTTTTTACCATTTACCACCAGAGGTCGGTACGAAAATTATTACTTAGATTAGCTTCACCCTGTCAGGGTTTTGTTCGAATTATGGGAATAATCAGTTTCAAAAGTTTGAACTTTTGTAGTCTCCTACCAGTTTCGAACGCTGCTTAACTAATCAATGAACTGGCACATAATTATATTCCACTTAAAAAGTTTGGAGCTCTTTGTAAAGCGTAGGTAAGAAAGCTTTTGAGTAGATCCTGACACAGTGAGGTCCGAATTATTAAACAGGATTAGATTAATAAATCCTACTCTATCCCTTAACACGCCCTCTAGTGGAAATTGCAACCAATCGCAGCGCATTTATATCAGTAAGTTGTTAAGTGATAGTGGCTTTGATTAACAAATCCTAGATATTTAAATCTATTTTTTATTATTCTTCTGTTAGATACTGTATATGAGAAATACCAAATTAGGTATATGATATTAAATTTAGTAGAAAGGTTTCTTTTTTGTGTCTAGCCAAAGCAAAATAATAATAAATTACATAACAAATTCGCCTTATTTATACTGGCCGACTAGGACTTATAAGAGTAATAACACCCATTATTCCAGCAGTAAGTCCTATATGTATAAATAATGATATGGCCAAATCCCAACTGGGCCTATAACTTATGTACCGGCTGAATTTCGAGCCTGCGACCTCTGGACCACGACACCTTGACCACTGTTGTGTGCAGGTGATATAACGCGGTGTTGAAAAAACTGTCTAGCTAAAGCTAGTTATACTCCCCTGCAGAATGCTATCAGATTGCCCTCTCAATACTGAATGCAGACTTCTACTCGCTAGTCTCTCATCCGCTAGCTGCAAAGGTCTGGCACTGTCACATGTCACCGGCATGATACACCAGAACGCTGCAGTTATAGGACGTGGCCTTTGGAAGTGACATGTTGATATTTACATGGTAAACTGCTGGGAAAGTACATATATCTACTAGTTGTGTACTGACTCTAGACCTATAATTATGTATAATTGTACATATGTATATTTTTATCTGATGGATCAGAAGGTGTTGATGAAATTACCTATACATAATTATAAACAAATGGGATAGTATAATATGTATGATAAACCAACTAACTACACAATTATGTAAGTTATGTACCGCTGTATTGCTGATTCAGCAGCTCCAACCTCACATCTTGCATCCGGTGAGACGTTCTCGATCAGCACGTAAGCAGTCAGTCTTGAAGGATTTTTGTTGTTTATGATGTAATCTAGAAGTTCTTTAACGTTATTTAATTTTCAGATTTATTTATTTTGGCAACATTTTAAAACATTAGAGGTCTGCTGATGCTAGCAGTTCCTCTACAATCTCCTCATCAATATCTTCATTCTGATTCTTGTAATCTATCATGATGCTTTCCAATGTCCTCTTCAAAACCACGTTCTGGATGTATGCTTGTATTCTTTTATTAATATTTAAGGTGTTCATGTGTTTTTTGAAATATTTGGTGACTAATCCATCCCATGTCATTACAACCGGCACAAGAGTGACTTTTGCTCCGTTATACATCATGGATAACTCCTTTCCTAATAAATCATATTTTCTTCCTTTTGTTGTTTCGGTTGTTGATAATATTCTTTTGTTTGTTATACCAACTTCAATCAAAATTATTTCATTAGTTCTTAAGTCATGTACAAGAAGATCAGGTTTGTTATGTTCTATACGAAGTTCTGTCAATATAGGTACATCAGACTTGATTTTAACTCTTTCATTTGATATGGTATTTTCAACTTTGTAGTTTTTTAATCTTTTATTTTTACTAATACCATATTTTCTTGTAAACCAGAAGTGGATACACCTCACAACATCATCATGGCGTTTTTTATATTCAAAGTTTAACATTCTGCCACATTGAGTTGCAAGATGGTCCACTGTCTTATTACCTTGGTTACAATGGTGACATTTCTGCTGGTTGTAAAAAAGGTTTCGATCTTGTAATCCGCATAGCATGGCTTCTTCTTGGGGTGATATGTTTCCGTGTTTTAACCACATGGAAGAATCTTTACAATCTATTATACTATCTTCATTTTCAAATAAAAAACTATGCAATTTCTTATCTTTGATCTTGTTCATTCTTGTGTCATGCTGTTTTTGTCTAATAACTTTAAGATTGATTTCCTCTGCATCTATGCTGTATTTCTCTTGTAAGAAAATATTGATGAATCCCAAGTGTGTACCTTTTCTCTTTTCTTCTTCTAATAATATTGCTCTTTCTCTTGTTTTGTTTAAATGTATAAAAAAGTTATATAATATCATTTCGGCTTTCTCTACAACATTGCTTAATCCCCTACCCAACTCAGTTCTCGCAAGATACAATCTGTCTATATTACTTGATTTGATTAATACTTTATTAGTAACTAGTACTTTTCTCACTTCTTTGTCGATTTGTTCTTACTCTTGAGGTTCATAATTCAAAATTCCAACATAATAGTTTAAGGTTGATAGTGAAAATTCATTTATTGCTCGAAAGATATTTTTTCGCATTCAATTTGGTTTTACATATTTTATCTGCTCTTGATATCAACTTTTTGTTTATTTTTACTTTGTTTTCATCTTGAATTACATTTTGACAATCTTCTAATACTCCCAAATATTTATATCCTTCTTTACTTTTCAATGCTTCTCCAAATTTATTTGCTTCTCCAAACACATACTCTGATACAATGTTACTACTAGACTTTTTCTCGTTCACTTCAAATCCCATCTTCTTCAAACACGATTTTGTCATAATACACATGTCAATTAATGTCTTTTCATTTTCAGCCAAAAGTTTGATGTCATCAATGAATATTAAATGGTTTCGTTCTAAAATATCATTTTCGTCTATTTTGACTTTTCCACAGTTATTATTTAACATTCTACTCAATGGTTCTAATGCTAGTACAAAAAGTTTAGCTGATAGTGAATCACCCTGAATCAGGCCTTTATTTATACTAACTTGACCAATCATTGATCTTTTACACATTAGATTTGTTTTTTGCCATTTCAATATCCGTTCAACAAAATAAAATGATATTTTCTGGTAGTTTTAACCTTTTCAAACACATCATTAAATACACATGGGGTACCGAATCGTACGCCTTTTTAATATCAATCCAGGATGTTTTCAGTCCATTTTCATGTTTACTATTTAAATTTTTATTAATCAGAACTTGCTCCTTTGCTCCTTGGCATCTATTTATTGTTCCCATTTGATTTGTTGATATAACATTGTTTGCATCACAAATATCTGTTATAATCTTAGTAACACATTTGCTTACTAATTTATACACATTAGGTAAACAGGTTATTGGTCTAGTTTCTTTGGGATCTTTAGTATTATCAACTTTTGGTATTAGATATGTTATTCCTGTATAAAATTCTTCATCAATTTTTTCAGGGTATTTTATAACATCAATAATAAGTTTCTGCAATATTTCATGTAACACAAACATCTTTTTGATGAAAAAATTATATACATGGTCAATCCCTGGTGTTTTCCAGTTCGATAAGAACTTTATGTTATTGGTTATTATCTCTTTCATCTTTTCATCATTTATTTCTACTTGGTATTCTATTGGTTGCAGTAATTGAATTACATCATACATATCATTATTATTCATTTCATTTTCCGTATCTTCCATTGTATTTTTGGACCACATGTTTTGCCAAAATATTTTCATCTCTTCTCCATCAATACTTGGATCTAGTTTAAAATTTTCATCCTCTAAATTGCGGTAAAATGTTTGTTTGTTGAACTCAAACATTTGATTGGTTTTGCGAAATTGTATTCTATTCTCAGATACTTTAATCTTTTTCTCAAATATTTTTATCTTTTCAAATAGTTCTTCTTTTAATTTCTGAAGATTGTCATTATCTTTTGAATGAATTTTGTTCTCTTTGCATATTTTTAAAAGATCTTTATTAACAGATTTTGTCTGATCAAAATTATTTAAGATATCCCATTTCTTTTTTAATGTTTCAACTTTCTTATCAATAGACTCTTTCCATTTTGATTTCACTCTGGGTTTTTCAGTTAACTTTTCATAAGTCATTTGGCATGAATATATGATGTTATTGTAATCTTTAATGGTCTTTATGTGTTTTTTTATTTCCTCATTTTGTATTATCATATTCATATACTCAATAATGTCATTGTTTACATTTTGGCTGTACACTTTTCTTGTTCTTACTTTCTCCTCTTGTTGTTCAACATATTTCCCAACATTTATCATCAAACTATTTTTTACTTTTGTAAATAGATCTGAATTTTTTACTTCCATAGGTTCTTGTGTCTCTGTATTAGTTCTTCTTTGACCATCATTATTTATTCTAGTATTTCTGTTCTTTTCTCTATTATAACGATTCTTTATTTCAGTTAATGTATATTCACAATTAAATTTCCTATTAAACTCTTCTTGTATCTTTCGCCACCATCCATTTGGCATTCTACTAAATCTGTGACTTATCATAACCCATAATTTCCGTAACCACTCGTTTTCATTGTTCTCATCTATTATTTCTTGTAAAAATGTTCTAAATATTACATTCTTATCATTGCTTGTCTCTCTAGGATTTAAATTAACTCTATTTTCTTCAGATCTTTCATTTTCTGTATGAGAATTTGCTGTCACAACTTCCCTAGTATTATTAAAAGTAATGTCATGAATTACCTGATTTTCATTATATCTTGTTTCAACCTCTTCATTATTATTTTGCGGTTGACTACTCTCTCGCGAATTTTCGTTTTCTATATTTTCAATATTTTGTTCTTCGAAATTCGGAGTATCCATTTGATTTTGTTCATCCATTTTCTCTTCATTGGAATAACGGAAGAATGTAGTCAACAGCAAATTAGGTATATTAATTTTGAAATCTTTAACGTTATAAAAAGCCTTTTTTGCATAAGTTCTTTAAATAGAATGTTAAATTTTCTGGGCTCCATTTCTTTTAAACCATTACATTACTTCGACAAATTTTTAATATTTTAAGTACAATATAGAAAATATTTTTGCAAGAAGCGTAAACGGCATTAAAATTTGCACATACAGCAACATTTGTTCGCATAAATCCTTTCCCAAACGCAAAATTGTACAACTTTGAAAATAGATATGGGTACAGAGAAATCTTGCAAAATAACTACTTGAAAGAAATATATTGAGAGGACTTTGCAGTACTTCGCTGTTTTCTTACCGCCGCTTTTGGGCAGAGAGTTAGGTACAGCGAGTTTTGCAATGTGTTAGTACTTGTTGAATTTGCTATCTCCTATTTTCAACAAGATAGAGGAACTGAATGGTTCTTATGTTTTCTACACTGTATTTTATTTTATTTTTTAATATTCTTAGCTTTTTTAAATCGACCCAGAATAGAATTTCTTTGTTTTAAATTAAAATACATACTCGTACTTTAAAAATGCCTAGCTAATATGTTGAACATAAATTTATGAATTTATCCTCTAGAGTCTCTAGACGTTCAATTTAAGGAAAGAATTTTTCATTTCAAAATTCCATCATCAAAAATGAATATTCATTACACCAAGTCCTTCCACCGATGCATGACAGGAAAGCCACTGCACAAAACTTTAATAACAAATCCTCAACTTATGTCAAAATTGGAAACTTTGGTTCCTGAAAAAAGCAATAAGTGAAGCAATATTTTCTGCTTCTTCCGCCTGGTAGAACGAATAGAGTTCAAAAGAATTCCAATTTGGTCACGTGATGTGAACAACGACAGCTTGACTTGGATGATAATAATGGCAATAATACGACATTATGCTAAAACTAAACTCAAAGCATGCTCCGGCAAAAAGCTCCTTTTGACATGAAAACGAACAAGAAAAAAAAAACAGTAGCAAGAAAATAGCAGTGCATGTTATTTTAAGCATCAATAATAGTTTTCATTGTAAAGTTGGAAAATGTTTTGACAAAAAAGTACATGACATGAATGGCTTTGCTAAACGATGTGGAACAACAGATGGAGAATAAGACATTGTGTATCAGAAGAGACAGAATAGTTCAAGTAGAGAGATTCTTGCAAGATTTCCAAGGTATTAGTAGCAAGGATATAAGGTTATCAACATGTAATGGAAAGCATCCCTACACATTTACCAGGATTTCGTCAGAGAGACATAAACTTCCAAGAAAACCATTTGGGTCAAATGCCACATGAGAGCAAGTGCTCATGATGACTTAGCTATGGAGATCAAGACGAGACAACATCTTCTTGAAATGATATTCAAAGAAAAAACGAAGAATTAGAAAGAGATATGGAGCTAGCGGGAGACATGAAATACGATCAAAGGAAATACGAAGAAAAAACATCTGAACACATGGATGAGAAGGAGAGGTGGATTATTTTTTCCTTCAAAATCTTGAGAGAAAGAGAGAATGGAAGAAGAAAGGGAGGGACGTGAGCTTTCTAGACAAGTGGTTGTCAAACAGCAAAGTTTTCCTCGGAATATTGTTTGCCCGAATGTCCATCAATGCTAATAATAATACTCTTGAGTGGAAGGTCGTGGTTAAAGGTAATAATACTCTTTGGTGAATAATTGCTAAATAAATTCCCAAATGGTAATTGTAATGTAATTTAGAAGTGAAGCGAATTTTTGCCCAACATTTTCCCTAAAGTAATTACTAGAAACAAGAGGACTTGTAAAGTTTAATCATATGCCCTTCATGTGAAATCTGTTTACATTTTCCTTAAATTACTAGATGGGTTTCAGGTGTTGTCGCTTTTTCAACAATGCTGTCAGCAGGTCGCAATGATTTCAGTTTTTCCTATCTTGTGCCATACTTGTTCTTTTTGGATTTTGATTTCATTGATTTGCATGATTGCTTGACTGTGTACATTACACCACAAAACATTCGTTGTTTCGAAAATACCAATTTTTATCCAAACCAATTAATAATAATACAAAGAGTAAGGTAACCACCAGGCATGGTTAATACTCCAAACATCTTCTACCACCTAACCCTCAGAATCCTTTTATTGTGTGGCCACAAGCTCAAATTAATGAGGAAAATTCATGCACTGGGTGGGATTCGAACCAACGGATCCCTACGCTACTTGGATTACCAGAATAGCGCCCTAAACATTTGAGTACCAGTGTTTATTACCTAGATCAGATTAACTAGATTAGACACTAACTTTTTCACAGATTTTTTCTCATTTATTTGAAGTGAATCCGGCCTTTTTTTTTTTTTTTAATTGAACTATTTTAGAGGCTTTTAAATTGAACAATTTTAAAGGCATCTCAACTGACATCCGCGCATTTGTTAGTGGACTCACAAGTTGGGAATCACTGTTGGAGACAGTGGAGTTATAGTTTCAGGGATACGAATAGGGAGATGCATGCACAAGGAGAGAAAGTCTAGAAGGGAGAGTAATGCCAAGCTAAGGAAGGAGTGGGTTGACTTAAGGAGGGCCAGGAGGGAGAAGGAAGAAGGATCTCAATGCAGACCATATGGTGACGTTATTTACTTTTTTGTGGAACGTGCTGTAGTTCCCTTTCCTTTTCCTCTATTTTATTTTCTAGTACACTTGTTTTTCGTCTGTCATATGTTATCAATGTCTAAATTTCTCTCAGAACTCAGTTATGGGACTCGGTCGTGTGAGAGTGCGACACGTGATGCTGTTAGGAAATTATGCTGCACTAGCTGTGTAGGAAGGGACTGGACGTCTGGAAGGCTATTTTCTACCATTGTCTGTTAGAGAGACGGGTACCCATGTAAAGGTGGTGAAAGTTTTTACATGAACATCGACATTTCGACAAGATTGGCAGAGCTTAGCTCAGGATAGAAATGAATGGAAGACTCTGGTGGTCTCTATAATGACTGCGGAGTAAGTAAGTATCGACATTTAGACTCCTTGAATGCTCAGATATGTGTGATTAAAAAAAAAAAATCATAAAGTATTTCATAGCCTTTTTTAGTTCGTAGCCATGAAACAGGAGCTACTTTAGACGCTTGTGGTCTGTGTTGCCAATCCCGTAGTATGCCTCCCCTCTGATTGGTGAGAAGTGAGACAATACTTTCAATTTAGGTGCAGGGTCAACACAAGCGCACCGGAAGGTATCCCTTATAAATAAATGTAACTAAATACTACTACTGCTACGTGTGGAAGTGAGAGGGTACTGAACGTACTTTAGTGGAAGTGAGAGGGTACTGAGCGTACTTTAGTGGAAGTGAGAGGGTACTGAGCGTACTTTAGTGGAAGTGAGAGGGTACTGAACGTACTTTAGTGGAAGTGAGAGGGTATTGAACGTACTTTAGTTGAAGTGGGAGGGTACTGAACGTACTTTAGTGGAAGTGAGAGGGTACTGAACGTACTTTAGTGGAAGTGAGAGGGTACTAAACGTACTTTAGTGGAAGTGAGAGGGTACTGAACGTACTTTAGTGGAAGTGAGAGGGTACTGAGCGTACTTTAGTCGAAGTGAGAGGGTACTGAACGTACTTTAGTGGAAGTGAGAGGGTACTGAACGTACTTTAGTCGAAGTGAAATTAGTTTTTAAAAAAAGATAAACAGCATGTTGCTTGTGTAAATAAGTCAAAATTGAGTGGGTAACATCAACTATAGCATCGATGACTTCTATCGTGTGCCTTACTTATAGAATTCTACAGTACCTATTTTTTCTGCATTATATTGGAATATTTGTATAATTTTTTACCCTGTGTATTTTTTAATAATAAGATCTTACTTACTTTTCTAAAATATCATTATGTCAGGATAATACCGATCCCTTCGGACTTGGTTCTTAGAACAAAATAATAAGGAGCAGAAAAATCAAAGGCACGTGTTATTGATAGATATTATGTCCCGATTTCGAAATTTTCTGAGGAAAGAATGTCCGTAATCTCAGACGATGTAAATATGCTCTACTAGTTGTTTTATATACATATACAGTATGTTTCAGAAAAGGTGGCCACCCCCTCGTAACTTTTGAACGCGACGGAATTTTTCAATTCTGTAAAGTCCTAGGTATAGAAAGTGCCCTATGGCCCATCCTGTGGTCATATTTATTTTTGGCCCCAGTCGCCCCTCCTGGCTTTTAGGCCATATTTTTTCATTTTTCTCGAGAATTTTAAATGGAATGCTATATTTTTTATTCCTGTTAATCAAAGTCCAAGTTAGGCTGAGTATAATGAGCTTTTAAAATTTTCAAAAACCTTATCAGGGGCGGAGCTAGTAGGGTGCAAGGTTCAAAACTGTTACACGCTGTATTTCAGCGTTAGTTAGATTTTTTAATACTTTTTTTATTTTCATAGGTTCAAAATATTGTTTTACACCATACGAAATCAAAAAAACATTCTTGTTTACTTCTAATCAGGGTCATAGTAAGGTTTTTGTAAAGGTACTTTTTTTCTCACGTCAATTTTTCCATAAATTAATGGTGTTCTCGAAATTGGCATTTTTAGAGGTGAAAGTCTGCAGTGACATATGTTTTTTATGCTTGAAATCGAAAGAAAACTTAACGGAGAAGCGATTAAGATCATAAAAAAAGCCATTTAACCTGCTAGTTTTTTTACGACAGTGTCCGGTAAAGTGGGTGAATTTCGTATTGGATTTTTGTTGTTGTTGAGGAAACACAATTGGCATAGAAAATAAATAATACCTAATAAGGGAATAATACTTCAATAAAAATAACTAAATGCGAATATAAATGAAGATTATTTCTTCTAAATCAGTGCCGGATATTTTTTTTCCTCTCTCTCTCTCTTCTCCTCTTTAAAATAATTGAATTGGTTTAATTATCACCCTCAAGAGTTTGGTACTTGACCTGGTATTTTTTTCTCTTACATTTCGAGATGATAAGATTTTTATTTAGAGACCTGTTATTCATTACTAGCTACACCAGTATGTTTTTTTTTTTAATTTGGGTTTAATATCGCGTTTCAACTGCATGGTCATATCATAACGGGGGTGTTACCCTCCATTCGCAAGAAAACTCACCAACCTGCTAAACACATTTATCTCACCCAGCCTGGGTTAGGCCGGAATGCCAGCATCACGAAGTCTTCACCTCGCTGGAGGTTGCTTAACTTCGGTGATCCTACAAGAATCGTTGCATTCAAAGCGCCATCGGACTGACTCCAGAATGATTGACAATGTGTTTTCTACAGATTTTACCAACTAAAATTGTCTCAAGAGGGGACCCCTAGGCCGACTTTAGAAGCAGCATTATCCGATAATTATTTTTGATACAACTTGAACTTTGAAAAGTAAAAAAAAAGAGAGAGAAAAAAAAAAAAAAATATCCGGCACTGATTTAGAAGAAATAATCTTCATTTATATTCGCATTCTGTTATGTTTATTGAAGAATTATTGTCTTAATAGATATTATTTATTTTCTAATTGTGTTTCCTCAACAACAAAAAAATCCAATACGAAATTCACCCACTTTACCGGACACTGTCGTGAAAAAACTAGCAGGTTAAATGGCTTTTTTTATGATCTTAATCGCTTCTCCGTTAAGTTTTCTTTCGATTTCAAGCATAAAAAACATATGTCACTGCAGACTTTCACCTCTAAAAATGCCAATTTCGAGAACACCATTAATTTACGGAAAAATTGACGTGAGAAAAAAAGTACCTTTACAAAAACCTTACTATGACTATGATTAGAAGTAAACAAGAATGTTTTTTTGATTTCATATGGTGTAAAACAATATTTTGAACCTATGAAAATAAAAAAGTACTAAAAAATCTAACTAACGCTGAAATACAGCGTGTAACAGTTTTGAACCTTGCACCCTACTAGCTCCGCCCCTGATAAGGTTTTTGAAAATTTTAAAAGCTCATTATACTCAGCCTAACTTGGACTTTAATTAACAGGAATAAAAAATATAGCATTCCATTTAAAATTCGCGAGAAAAATGAAAAAATATGGCCTAAAATCCGGAAGGGCCAACCGGGGCCAGAAATTAATATGACCACAGGATGGGCCATAGGGTACTTCCTATACTTAGGACTTTACAGAATTGAAAAATTCCGTCGCGTTCAAAAGTTACGAGGGGGTGGCCACCTTTTCTGAAACATACTGTATAGTGAAATGAAAAATGAGCACACTTGGAGCTCAAAGATTATCCAAGTAAAGATATTTATTGATTTCATTGATTCTATTAAAATATGTATTTATGACATGATTAAAAAAAAGTGTGGTCGGCGCGAACGATCTGTTGTAACACAGAGTTGAAGCGCCTAGTTCGAAAAAAAATCAACGTAACTTCTAATGCATTACTGAATAACATAAAAAGGTCTATTTTTTATTGCTATCTTCAAGCCACCTTATTTACAGATTTTTTTTTATTCAGCCTTTAATATACCTTGAACTTTGGACTAAAACCTGAATTTTAACTTCACAAGGAAATTTGATTATATTTGTACAACACTCAATTTTTAAAAGACTAACAATATATTACTATTTGAGATTTTCTGCTTTAAAAAGATGTTTTAAGCAGTAAACCTCTAAAAGGAGCAGAGTTCCAGTTTATCGGGGTTTCCTCCTTACATAAGTCCTGTTTATCCAATTTTACTGCTTACACAACAATATCTTTCTACTTGAGATTTCCTGCTTTAAAAAGATTTTTTAAGCAGTAAACCTCTTAAAGGATCACAAGTTACAGTTTATTGAGGTTTCCTGCTTACATACCTATGTCCTGTTAATCTAGGTATTATTTTATTTTTTGTATTACTTTATTTTATTTGTGGTGAAGCACAAGGCCTCTTTACAATTTTCGTGAGTAGCGCAGCATTACTAAGAGCCTCCTTCACATTTCGAATTATTCTATTACATTAATTTCTTTTTACTCTGGTAATGCCGCCACTGGTCGTTACTCATACAAGTAACTACTCATTTTTCCTCACGAGGTATGAGTGGACCCCGAACCCCGAACATCCAAGTACAGAGCAGAAAAATTCCTGCCCCGCTGGGGATCGAACCCAGGTCACCGTGTGTGCAATGCCTAGCGCGCTAACTCACTCTGCCACGGTGACTACCTGTTTATCAAGGTTACCTGGTTATACAAGTCCTGTTTATCCATGTTTACTGCTTACACGAGCCCTGTTTATCCAGTTTTGACTGATGTATTATTTATGCCCAAAGAGTACTCTCTTACAAACCCTCCGGTATTTTTTTTTTTTTTTTTAATTATGGCTTTAACGGCAGGTTTCTCACACTGTGAGCTCTTCCACACAACGGTATATGCAGCCGCCACTGTCAGGCTCAGGCTTTTGAAACCTACTTCTCTGCACTGAAAACACCCACATGAAAAAAATAAACCAACGCTTTATAACTCTCGGAACAGCGTTTACTTATATGTATTTTTTAAAATACATTTTGCACGATTGAGTGAACTACTGACTAAGTGTGCACATCTATAGGTGTGAGAAAGATGGAGAGGAGAAGGGAAAAGAAGAGGGAGAGAGAGAACGAGTTGGGAGGGAGAGAGAGAGAGAGAGAGAGATGGATAGGGAAAGTGATAAAAAAAATAAGCAACAGGGATAGACACTGAAACTTGGAAGTAGGAACAAGAGAGGAGAGAGAGAAAGAAAGGAGGGAGAAAGAAAAAAAATAGGAAGGAGAGGGAGATAAATAAAGAGAGAAATAAAGGATGTAATAGAGAGAGAGATAGAGAGAGAGAGAGAGAGAGAGGGAGAGAGAGAATTAGAGAAAGTAACAAAGATAGACAGAGTAAGTAACAGGGAGAAAGAGAGAGAAAAAGAGGGATAGAGATGGAAATGGAGAGAAAAAACGAAAAAGATATGGACGAGAGAAAAAATGGATATGAAAGTTTTCTAGTAATATTCAAGCAAAGGTGGTGGGGGTAAACTAGTTTTTTTATGTAGGTATGATGATATTCATTGAATATTGTGCAATGGAGCGACCCTAATGGCATTGTATAGGTGTGCTTCTGGTGGAATGTGTGATAGAAGACTTAATGGAGTGAATAGGGCTGAGTGAGGACAATTGGGGGAAGGTGAGGACAATGGGCCTTTTGTACTTGGTTCCAAGCGATAGAGGTTATATACAGGGTGGTCAAAAAGAACCTTTCCTATGTCAAAAAATCGTATATTTCTTGTACACGATCGTATTTTTCTTCAAGTTACAAGGGAGATTTTATATGAATCCTACACAATTCCACAGTGATCAAAAACAATGAAATTCTTGTGCGAAAACGACCGAACCATACTTAAAAAACAACGTGAAAACGGACATTTTATGATTTAAGAAAATGTTCCACCAGCTCCTGGCTTCTTCCTGTGGGGCTACCTGAAGGAGAAAGTCTACACCAATAAACCGCGATCATCAGAGGAGCTCAAAAACAAAACGCGAGTAGAGATTGAAAAAATTACACCGACAAACTGTTAAAAAGAAATTAAACATGAGTTCTAGAGTAGAATACTTGACCGACATAACTTTTCAAACCCTGCATAAAAAATCTTCATAAAACTACTGTCTATTGCAATTTAGTTTAATGTTTTCTGTAATGTTGACCAAAATAAACGTGATAAACGTGGTTTTACCTTCCATTTTCTATAAATTAACAAACCAGCTACATAAATCAATTTCACCAGCCTGAGTAGAGCCGGGAACAGCGGGAATCACGAGGGTTTAAATTTGAGTGGTCATCATCAAAGTTCTAACCTAGCTGGACGTTGCTTGACAGTTAACTGGTCAATTCAACGAGTCATCGACCCGACGGCGCCAACTAGTAAATCCTTTGATCTGTTAAGAATCACGGTACTTTGTTCTGTTCATTTATATTATACCTTTGTGGTTTAACCTAACTCAGTATAGCTTGATGGATAAGGTGGCAGACTTGTAACCTAGAGGTCGGTGGTTCAAGTCCCGGTTTCAGCGTAAATTTAGTAAAGCAAGTTTGAGTAGTTGTGATAACACGAAAGTGATTAACACAGATATGATAACTTTAACCTTTGTGGTCTTAAACGTTTGGTTACTTTAACTTTGTTTAAGCCAGCGTCGATGAAACAAAAAATACACCAGTTCACATTTACTCACAGAATTTAAGCAACGTCCAGCGCGGCAACCCTTGGATGACCATTCAAATTCGAATCTTCGTGATCCTGGCTCTTCCCGCCCCCACTCAGGTGAGGTAATTTGAGTAGCTGGTTTTTTTAGTTTCCTGCGAATAGAGGCTAAACCCCCCTCGTAATATTATGACCATGCAATTGAAAGCGATGTTAAACCCAAAAAAAAAAAAAAAAAAAAAAAAAAAAACTATGCTAAGTTTGCATTTATTATTAAAGGTGAGTACTTTTAATTTATTCCACAATTTACATATCTCTAATTACAATACCAAATGTAAACGTAGGTTCCAGTACCCTTACGAATGCTATATCGTAATGAGTAGAGCTTTTTTTACTTTATTTAAATTATTCTTTGCTGCGAAAATAAATTTGCAACTCAAATTTTTCAACAAAAAAGTATTTCCAAAGTACAAGGGGTGAAATGAACCCTCCCGCGCACCCCATTAGGAAGATATTATTTTTACACTCGCTCAAAAAACAAGGTGCAAAAGTTTTTTTTTCAGTTTTGTAATTTCGAATTATTTGTACTTTTTCATTATTTTGGCTCCCCTTTTTCGCCGAATTCCTCGTTTTTCAGCACAATTCTCAGATGGTGAGCTATGAGTCTTGGGACGGAAGGATTTTTTTTGTTTTGCTAATCTTAGACATTCGTAATGGGAGTGTTATCCTCCACGCGCTGGAACTTCACAATCCAGCTAACTACACCCAGACTGCTTTGGGAGCTACTTGAATTTGGCTGACCGCAAAACGTTGATCCAAGTAGCGACCAAATTGCTTTTGGTGGTCAGCTGACTTCACGTATGACGAGGGTTCTAATTTGAATGGCCAGTGGTCACCCATCCTAGCCCTAGCTTCGCAGGGAACGTCATTATTTTTTTTTTTTTTAAGTGGGGTTTAACGTCGCTTTCAACTGCCATGTTCATATCACGACGGGGGTTTTACCCTCCATTCGCAGGAAACTCACAAACCTGCTACTCACATTGACCTCACCCAGCCTGAGTGGGGCCGGGAAAAGCCAGCGTCACGAGAATTAGCGTTTGAATGGTCACCCATTCAAGTCTTAACCTCGCTGGATGTCGCTTAACTTCGGTGTTCTGAAGGGAACCGGTGTATTCAACATGCCATCGACGCGACGCTGGCTTGAACGTCAATATTAATGTTAAGACTAATCAAATTTCTGAACTTGTCTTAAGCTCCCAAGCAACTTTGGTTTTGTATCTGTTTCTCGGTCTGTCTGGACTGTCAGTATTTTTTTTTTTTTTTTTTTTTAATGTAGATCGCGTAGAAGTATGAGATTTAATTTCAGTTGAGCCTGAGCACTAATCGATGGACTCTGATTAAGTAGAGGAGTCTAGCCATTCAAAGAGTTAATGCTTCTTGCGTCCTCGGATCCCTTTCCCTCCCAGAAGGACGGTCCCTAGGAGAAGTTTTTTATGCTTAAAAAATAAAACATAAATTATTTAAAAAAAAAAAAAAAAAAAAAAAAGTAGAGGTGTAACCCAATTCAACGCTCCTTCTTTTCTGTCATTTTTCTACTCTGAAAAGAAGATTATGGTTTAACCTCGTGTTTCAACTGCATGGCCATTAGGACGGAGGGTTTACCCTCAATTCGCAGGATGTTCATAGAACTAATAGCCTCATTAACCTCACCCAGCCTTGGTTTTGTCGCAATGCCAGTGTTTAGTACTAAAAACCAGTTCCCTTTTATCCTATCGAATCGCGTTTAACACCGTGTGTCGGCGACCTAACTTACTAAACCAACCCGTGTGTCGTCGACCTTCGCCTTCTACCAAAGTGCAACTTGCATTCGGAGATCGTTAGCAAGTTTGTGGTACCTACTGCATGAGGTATCTAACGCAAGGAGTTAATTCGTTATCCAAAAGTATCGTGTAAGTGATCCTCTTATCTCTATCTTGTGTAATCTCTATCTCTAGTAATCAAATCATATATTTGAACATCTTTTTGTGAAAACCGCGAAAGATAACATTTGACCGCTAAAGTATCCTGCTAAAGTCCCAACAGCCAGCATGACGAAGTCTTTTTCCTCGCTGGATCCTACAAGATCCGGAGGATTCAACGCGCAATCGACGGCGAAATTCAGGACTGGGAATTGAGCTCAACTAGCTTCACCCGAGTTCACAATTACTTTCTCACCAATTTGAAAATTGCTCAACCTTCTCGCAAGTTGGAAATTAGAATGCAAAAACTTCCCTCTCTCTCCCTCTCTCTCTCTCTCTTTCGCTCCCCATTTTCCAGAACCGAAAGTTGAAAAGCCAGAATGAGGGGGATTTTCTTTCACCATTATTTCGGTTATTCTTCGTATATCTTTTCCTAGACAAATAAATCTTAACGGATGATTAACGGAGTGAGGGTTTAACAGTATGGTTCGTGAACAAGGTGTATTCTTCTTCGGTTTATTCTCACAGGTATCTTCAGATATGGATAAAATTTAGTCCATTATTTTACTCGGATTTATTTCGTGTACTTAAAAGTACTCCGTATGTACCTTATTCCTATTATGTATTTTTCTATGTACCTAATATGTATCTACTCTGTACAATGTACCTATGTAAACTACTTTATTTTGCTCTTTCAAAATTAAAAGTTAACCGAGCTATGTATTAAGTTAATTTATTCATTTCATGTAGGTACTTAGTTAGAACATTTAGCCAATTATCTTCCAAAACTTTCAACGTTTATAAGTAAATTAACCTTCTATAAGTATTGTAATATATAAATTAACCAATCTGGTGTGACACCATACGACTTTCCTTATCACTGGAAAATAGGTCCAAATCCGACACTAATGACCCAACTGTAAAAGTTAGCTGAAAATCAATCTCAAATTCATAATCAGCAGCTCAAAATCATTGAACTTGATATGTCACAACCCCCATCTAGAATAAATAGTAAAAAAGATATTCTGAGTGGGACCCTCAAAAATACCTGTAATTTTCATTATCAATAATCAAGTTAGTTGTCCACTAACTTTTTTGTATCTTCAACCAGTTCAAAAAAGCGGCTGATGTTTGCAAAAAAAAAAAAAAAAAAACAAAAAACTTTCATACCAAATTTCAAGTCTTCAGCTCTTACCGTTCTCGAGATATCTTGCACTCTCTCTCTCTCTCTCTCTGACACACACACCCACACACATACATAGACAGACGGACCAATGATAACTTTTTTGGTATCCTGAGTGGAAAGAAAAATGTAAAAAACTAGATAGGTTAAATTTTCGACGAATTCATTATTTTCCTCATTATAGAAAAGTAAGAAAGGAATTGATCATCATATAAACCTTTCAGCCTGTATGTGGCTAATGTGAAAATCTGGGTGCTATAGTTACCGATTTTTCGGTAAAACTCCAGACCTCATCATCAAGTTATAGACATGGTTATTGCTAAAATTTAACTTTGTGTCCCAATCTAAACTTTTTTGTTCCAGAAGCATTTTCTTCCACCCAACCCTGAAAAAGTGCCTGCCATCAATTATTATGAGGCGAAGCATTTTGCTAATAATAAAATTATGAATGTTCAAAGTAGTTATTAATTCTGCTTGTTGGGTAAACATGACTACACAAGATTTCCCCGCCCTTTCCCATTTTGGCCCCTCCTTCCACGCCTTTCCCTTAAACCCCCCTCCCCTCTCACCAAAACAAGCCCCTCCTTTCTATTTCTTGGCTCCCGAAAGTCAAATGTTTGTTTTTCATAAAACTTGGAGGAAATTTTCTCTCCCAACTTCATCGCCAAAACTCTCCCTGTCTCTTCTCTCCTCCTATTTTGGGGACCAAAGTTTTAAAATATTCAAAAAACGGAACACAGAAATTTCAAAAGAAATTTGTTATTCTCTCTCTCTCCCCATCACAATCTGTTCCTCTTTCCCTCTTCCTGCCTCTCTGGTTCATGGTCTATTCCTCTTTCAATATTATTCCTCTCCTTTACTCTTTAATTTTATCTCTCTCGCTGTCGCTCTCTCTCTCTCTCTCTCTCTCTCTCTCTTTCTCTCTCTCTCTCTCTCTCTCTCTCTCTCTCCCTCCCAGCACTCTCTCCATTTCAATCTGTTCCTGTTTCCCATATTATATCTCTCTTTCCGATCTCGATCGATAAGGCGGCGGACTTGTAATCTGGAGGTCGGTGGTTCTAGTCCCAAGTAGGGCAAAAAATTACTAAAGTGAGTTTAAGTAGTTGTGATATCACGATTGTGTTTAACACAAATGTGATAACTTATCTCTCGCTCTCTTTTTTCCTATCTGTCTCCTTCTCCCTCTCTCCTTATGGTCTACTAGTATTCCTCTTCCCAAAATGTCTCGCTTTACTTCTCTCACTCCTTTTCTCCTTTTCAACCCATCTCCTCCGACAGACTACTATGCCTATTGGCCAATGAATCTTTCTAATTAAAAAGGACTTTCCCAAAAAAAAATGAATGTGGGTTAAAGTCGCTTTCAACCACATGGCACTCAGCCTGAGAGAGGCCAATCCAAGTCCTAACCTCACTGGACGTTGCTTAACTTCAGTGGCAGAGCAAGAACTGGTTTATTCAAAGTGACACCGACGCGACGCGACGATCAATTATCTGGACTTTCTCTTTCAGAAAGTTTGGGTGTTCACGTGATTTTTTTTGCCATCTATATAAACTTGGATACGTGAGAAACTTTGATTAAAACATGTCCCGGTAGCTCAGTGGTAGAGGCGGCACTCTGTGAATCGAGAGGTTCCAGAGGTCGCGGGTTCTAAACCCAGCCGGGACATGACAAGTTATCCTCCCATTTGGAATTTTTACCACATAACAATACGGCTTACTGCTGGAATAATGGGCCCAAACGGGCAGTATAAATAAGGCAATATTATTATTATTATTGTTTTGGGCAATCTATAAATAGTGTCCATAATTACTTCTACAATGACTCTTCCGACCTTTTCCATGCCTGTCCATCAAACGCCAAGCTAACAACGTTCATTAAACCAGCTAGATGTGTGCAAACCTCAAATTGGATTTTCAATTCGTTCCAATTTAGAAAGCGTTTTTTAACGTTTTTTTTTCTCTCTCTCTCTCTCTCTCTCTCATCTATTCACTAGATTACACTAGAGCACTAATAGTACGTACCTTTACCTTGTAATGATGATTTTCCAGTCGTTTCTAACCTCCCCTTCCGCGCTTGTGCCTCCCTTCCACTATTTCCCCTCTTCTCTGCACCCCCTCCTACTATGTAGTCTTCCCCTCCAATGCTCTGTTTCTCCCTCCCCTCATTTGCTTCCACTTGAACACCGTGCTAAATTGCTCGTACTTTGGAAAGCTCCCCAGAGCCAGTGCCGACGCGTCGACACTGAATTTGGGGAATTCTTTATTAAAAAAAAAAGATGAGTGTTTCACTGTCTTTTCTATTTCGTATCCATGAAACAGGAGCTACTGTAGGTGCTTGTGATTTGTGTTGTACCTTATGCATCCCGTAGTGTGCCTCTCCTCTGATGGGCGAGAAGAGACACAGTATCCCTTACAAACAATTGTAATCAAATTCAAGTATTGTATTTGTCTCTGAGAATCGAACCTTCCGCATGACAAGCGAGTGATTCTATTTGGTTTTTTTTTTTTTTTTTTTTTTTTTTAAGTGGGGTTTAACGTCGCTTTCAACTGCCATGGTCATATCACGACGGGGGTTTTACCCTCCATTCGCAGGAAACTCACAAACCTGCTACTCACATTGACCTCACCCAGCCTGAGTGGGGCCGGGAAAAGCCAGCGTCACGAGAATTAGAATTTGAATGGTCACCCATCCAAGTCTTAACCTCGCTGGATGTCGCTTAACTTCGGTGTTCTGAAGGGAACCGGTGTATTCAACATGCCATCGACGCTGGCTTCTATTTGGTTTAAATGTCCTGATTTGAGATATATTTTCAGAACGAGGGTTCTACTCTCCATTCGCTGAGATTGTACCAGTTACTGAGATTGTACAGCCTGGGTATGCAAGCCTCACATTTTTGGAGGGAACATAATTTTCTTCGAAAAGTTTGCCCCAACCGAGAGTCGAATCTCTGGACTACGGGTAGTAGTCACAACCGTAACGCCACGGCGACTGTCTTTATTTTGAAAAACAAAAAGAGAAAATCTTATAGCTCTGTCCTGATTTCGAAAGACAATTCTTTTTATATTTAATTTGGGTTCAATGTAGCTTTCCACTATAATATGGTCATATCACGACGGGAGTGTTACCCTCCATTCGCAGGAAACTCAATAACCTGCTACCCACATTAAGCTCACCCAGCCTGGGTTGGGCCGGAATGGCCGCATTACGAAGTCTTCTTTCTCTTTGCTGGTGTTGTTTAACTTCGGTGATCCTACGAGAACTGGTGCATTCAACGCGCCCTCGACGCTGGGCTGGCGTCGATGGATTTTTTTAAAATCTCTTTTTATTTTAATTGAATATTTATTTAAAGAGAGGTCTGTAACATTCAGAGTCCTTGCCCCAAAAAAAAAATCTTTTATAAAAGTTAAAACCAAACTACGCCACTGTTCCTTTCAACCTATCAATATTAATGATGGAAATTACTCCCATCTCTTTTCTTCGCACGCGATCAGGAATATCAGGACGGGGGAAAAAAATGTAATGACGTGCTGCCCACCGCGGAAAACTAGTGGGAGAAAATAAAGACAGAGAAAGGGAGAAAAAAGAGAGTTAGAAAAGAGAGTGAGAGAGAGAGAAAGAGAGGGAGAACTTAAGGGGGGGAGAGAGAAAAAGACAGGGAGAGAGAGAGAGAGAGAGCGAGAGAGTGTGTGAGAGAGAGAGAGGGAGAGAGAGAGAGGTAGAGGAAGAGGGAGAGAGAGAGAGAGAGAGAGAGAGGAGAGGGAGAACTTAAGGGAGGAGATAGAAAGTGACAGTGAGAGGTAGAACATGGTAAAAGAGAGAGGGAGAACTTAAGGGAAGATAGAGAAAAACACAGAGAAAGGGAGAATATGGGAGAAGAAATACAGAGAGAGGGAGAGGGAGAACAAAGAGAAGAGAGAAAAAAAAGGGAGAAGTGAGAAGAGATGAAAAAAGAGAGAGAGAGAGAAGAAACGAGAAAAAGAGAGGGATAGCTTAGAAAAGAGAGAGAAACAGGAGAGGAGAGAGAAGAAACGCAAAACAAGCAATAAGAGAGAAAAAATAATAGAAGGAAGGGAGATAAAGAGAGAAAGAGAGAGAAGACTTGGTAGGCGGTGGGATAGACTGAGAGGAATTTAAAGGAGGAGAAAGGGAGAACATGGGAGAAGAAATACAGAGATAGGGAGAGGGAGAACAATAGGGAGGAGAGACAAAAAAAGAGAAGAGAGAGAGAAGAAACGAGAAAAAAGAGAGAGATAACTTAGGAAGGAGAGAGAAGAAGGAGGGGAGAGAGAATAAATAAAAAAAACAATAAGGGAGAAGAAATAATATACAGAAGGAAGAGAGAGAGAAGAGAGAGAAAAAGAGAAGGAGAAATCGAAGAGGGAGAAGAAAATAGAGGAAATACCTACTAGAAGTAGAAGGTTGAAGACTTGATAGGCGGGGGGATAGACTAAGAGGAAGATGAAAAACGAAAGGAAAGGAATAGAAAAAGAGAAATAGGCGAGGGTTATAAGAGCGACAACGAGAGGTAGGAGGAAGGTAGACAGAGAGAGAGAGGGAAAGCCATATAAATGGGCGACCATTAAGTGCTTAACTAATGGAGTAGAGAAATGAAGAAAAAGGAAGAAAGAAAAAATCCGACGATATTAGCTCGTCACGGAACGCGGAACACGGAAAAAAAAATAAATAAAAACTGAGATCAGTAGCCCGTTCTAGAAACACTCTCAAATCTCCGAATCACTCTGATTGGTTAATTCGAACGCAAGAACCAATCAGAGTGCGTTGTGTGACAGTTGAAAGAGAGATTTGGTGATTTGAGAGTGTTTCTGGAACGGGCTACTGATCTCATTTTTTTTTTATTTTTGAAGATTTTCAAAGGGTCATTTTTAATTTCTAACTCTGTTTAAGAATAACCGCAGGTTTGTGAGTTTCATGCAAATGGAGCGTAAAACCCCCGTTGCGATATGACCATGCAGTTGAAAGCGACGTTAAACCCAAATAAAAAAATAAAATAATAACCAATTGGAATACTTTCTATAACCCAATGAAAAAGATGATTAGGATGTACAATATGTACATATAGATTTAATGTATTTAATTAAAACCATAAAACAAAACCATAAAGTATTTTATGGTCTTAAACAAAATTAAGACCATAAAACACTCTGCTGAGTAAGAAAAATAATCTTGTTTAGGCTGGTATAAATGCACAAAACAGGGTTAAAAACGGTGAAAGAGCTTCCTTATGCTTTTTTAAAGTACGTATACTACCTATTGCAACATAACTGTGGCTATTTGGAGATAGTGATATAAAAAAGTAATTCTACTTCAAAATCTTTAAGCCAATCTATTCACATCTACATAATATGTATTTCTTATAAATTTAATCAACAGAACTGACGAATATCAATATATTTATTTTAATACAATTTGAAAAAGTTTGTTATTGTTTTTTTCCATTCACTAATTGGTTAGTGATCCTCACAAGGTCTAAATAAAGTGAAGGAGGTTGATACTTCTTAGAAAAATCATACGAGTAAGTGAGTCTACTTAACTGGTAGAGTTCAGTGTTCAACTAAACTATCTATTCATCTAAGAAATCTGATTTGATTATTTTTTAAAAAGTTAAAAAAATTAAAGAATGTATGCTTGAGCTAAGCCAAATTTTTAGTCTCGTTACGGTTTATTTTCAGACTCATTTCACAAAAAGGGTCGATTGAAAGTATTACTTTTGAACTTTCACCCCAAACAAAAAGAACAGCACCTGTCGTTGGAACTTTGGGATAAAATTCTGGCGAATTTTCATCACTCTACCTTTCTCCTTGCTCGGTTTCGACTTTCCTCTCTTTCTTGTGTTAATCACTTTCTGGGGCAACAGTTGTTGTGTAAACTGCCACTACACCAGCTGACAGCCTTACCATTTTAATCACTCATGTTTTTGGACAGCCCCTTTTGAATCTTAGGGTTGGGTTTCTGTTGTTGGCTTTATTCTATTGAAGTGTTTTATTCTGATACTCCATCCATCACTAAGGTCCATTCTCTTCTGTTGTGCATTTCTTTCACTATGTTCTGCTTCTCCATGTATTTCTTTTTCTTCGTTGTCTTATATTTCATTTCTTTCCAACATACCGACCTCACTAGCTTCATCGATAGAGCGACGGAATCGTAACCTATGGGTCGCTGGTTCGAGTTCCAAGTTCAGTAAAAATTAGTATAGTGAATGTGAATCCTGAGGACAAAGACAAAGAGGCAAATATAATTGTGGTGCATTGTATCGCATAATTCAGATTGAAAAATTTAGCTTTTTTTCTTTTTATTAAAATTGCTTTTATTTCTAAAATTAGTTGGAAATGATATTGAAGATAAAACGAAAAGACCTCTTTTCATTTCATCATCTTGACAGGTCCAAATATAAAAGTATTGTAAACCTTTTATGTTAAAAAAATGTTCTAAAAAAGTCTTCAACACATAAAGTGTTCAACAATATTCCTCAACAGATTGTTTGCATCAAATTCTCTTCTCAAATAAAACAATCCAACTGTGAAATAAATTTGACTTTCAGTTTCAAAGTTGCTGTTTTTATTTTAATAAAAGACGATTGTAGATTGTAAACTTTGATAAATATGAAACAATACAACATGATAAGACTAATAAATTCTCCTTTTTTAACGCCTACACAACTTTGTTTTGAAATGGAGAAGTGAGAAAGAGATAGATGAAATTTCGCCAGCACACAGTAAAAAACTTTTCCTCCATTGAAGATTTCTAAGAAATGAAGAAAGAGATGGAAAATGTAGAAAGGGGAGAGATGGTAAAAAACTATTAACAATAGGGTAAACGTGTATTTGGCCATCAACAGTGAAATAGCAGAGGTTGTACGTAGAAAACTTTAATCCATTTGCAGAAAGAGTTGAAAACATCAATCGATTTGGAATTGTAGTTGTAAACTTCAATCTTTTTGGAAATATACATATTTTAAAACTTCAATCCATTTGGATAAAAAGATGGAAACTCCAATCCATTTGAAAAAATAGTTGAATACTTCAATTCATTTGGAGAAATAGTTGTCAACTCAATCAATTTACAGAAACATTTGAAAACTATATATTATTTATATCTTCTATATTATGTGCATTATAAATGTCATACCAAGCATGAGAAAAAAAAAAATTGAAAACTTCAATCCATTAGGTGAAATAGTTGCAAACTTCAACCCAATAAAACCGTGGCGATAAACTAAACAGAGCAATTCATTACCTGCATTGACATAGGTTAATTTGAGCTGGGTGAGGTTCATTTGAATAACTGCCATGGCTCGTCCCATAATATATATAATGAAAAGTAGATCGACCATTTCATTAATTTTTTGTGTGAAAACACGAAAAAATAATTTTTGTGTATTCCAAAGTAACACAATCAGTAAAAAATCAATATATTCCATTAAATTGATGTACCAAACCTATTAGAAGATGATGTATTACACAGACAGAAAATAAGTTGACGATCAGATTCAATGCCAACTGAGGTAACATGGCCCTGAATGCAGACCTAGTCCAGTGGGCGTTGAAAGCAATGCTATATCTAGATCCCCAGCCTAGCTAATGGGTGATTGCCCAAGTAAGTGTCACGTGTATCACAACTTTTCTACCAGTGGGTAGTTCACTTCTGAGTGTGAGTTTCTCAACTGTGCTCTCCCCTGTTGTTCCGTGTACAATGCCAGATCATAATTCAAACTGTCGCCTAATAATTGCCCTCGAAATTAAATACGAGCTTTCACAACTTTCTTCAACTTTGGGAAATCTTTCGCTTGGCGTTAAAAGACAAAAAGCTTTTTTCTCGAGTTTTATTCATGATAAAAAAACTGTTATCTAAAGAATATTGTTTACAAAAGAAGAAAATATATAGTCTTCTATTTTCGGTACGTTTTTTGAAAGGTTATTTATGTTGTTGTTTTTTTGTTTATTTTTGTAAATAAAATTGTTTGTTAGCTTTCACGGCTGTAAACTTTTATTTTATTTTATGAAATTAATTTTTGTGAGACTAATTTTTAAATTAATATACCTACCAATAAGTTTTTTTTTTAATTTTTTGGCAGAATCCTCAATTGTTGAGCTTTTCCACAAATCCAACCACAAACTTTAACCTCTTTCTTGATTTTTATTCTCGAAATAAACAAAATAATTTTTTAGTAAAAAACTAAATTCATAATATTTTATTGTATATTGCTTATTAGATTTAATCTAGATTGTAATTTGTCAATAAATGTCAACTTTGGGATTTATATTGAAAATGAAAATTGAAACCTCATGGTCGGTTGGTAGTGGCACATTTTTTTTTTCTCGGATGGATGCAAGTCCTAACGTCAACGCTTCTATTGTGATTTAACGTCCTGGATTAAGACAGGGGTTTTACCCTCCATTCGCTGGGAATCGTACCAGCTACCCACATTAACCTCACCCAGCCTAGGTAGGACCGGAAATGCCAGTACGGACGAATCTGAATTTTCAGTGTGAAAACTATGCTACGACCGGGGATCGAACTCAGGATCTCTGAACTGCGGGCAGTAGTCACAACCATTACGCCACGGAGCGGAGGCTGGTTATAATGAAAATAATAATATTAAATCCTATGTTTGCGTGATACGCCACTTTCTTTCCGTCAAAGTAACTTTTAGAACGGAATTTATAACGCACTATATCGGGGCTATAAAATCCCTGATATTATCAATATTATGAAGGAGTATCCTCCTCTCACCACCTAACTCTCCCGGGAAGCTTAAATCAAATGTTTATCCGGAAAACTATATCTTCCAAAGGGATATTGCGCCATTCTATTTATTTTATCATACGATAGTAAATATATTATCAACACCCCTAATGTTGCCATAAATAACATCATTTTATCACCTTTGTTAGCGAAAGCTTAACCTCAGTCTCAAAGTAGATTATATCTGCTGAGAGCCTGAGATGGTTTCAAAAATACAGAAACTTTTTATTCACAAGAGATCTAGCATTTCTTTATTTTGTTACTTACAATATCAATAAATATTATTGGGTTTTACCCGCCATGGCCTTTGTTTATGATTTAGGACATTTATCCCATTTATAGACAAGAGGCATATTGTGTCTTTCTAAATTATCAAAAGAAAATCGAAGCCCTTTCTCAGCTATCTCCTTTTCTTCCTTTTTTTTCTCTCTCCCCCTCTCTCTCTCTCACTCTCTAGACATACCTCTCTCTCTCTTCTCCACATTATTCAAATGAATGACTCCCTAACCCGTTTCTGATTTTGAAATTCACATCAAATGGCATTTACATTCGAGTGAAATCTACATTCGACTCGACATGACAGTGGTAAATCTCTATCTTGTCGACTGATATACAGGGTGGGGCAAAAGTCTGGAAACCCCTGAATAACTTTCGAATGGCTTCTTCGGTAAAATTGAAATTTTGTAAGGTAAACCGGGCTAATAAGACCTTCTTTTAGAGTGGGGTCGATTTTTGTTACCGGCCCCCATGTCGGGGCCAGAGGGGCCAACTTCATTTTTTTAAATACGAACCCCTACCTTGCGATACATTTTTGGAAAGGTCTTTAAATAAAAAATAAATTGGTGCAAATTTTATTTTTTTAATATTAACTGTTTGCAAATGGCGTCCAACTTTGTGTATGCAGTAAAGTCTGGAAACCCCTGAATATCTTTTGAAAGGGCTTCCTCAGTAAATTTAAAATTGTACACGGTAAGTCAGGGTAATTAGACCTTTTATTAGAATGGGACCAATTTTTTTTAACCGGCCCCCATATCGGGGCCAGGGAAGCTAACTTCATTTTTTTAAATACGAAACCCCACCTTGCGATACATTTTTGGAAAGGTCTATTTACCCTGACTTACCGTGTACAATTTTAAATTTACTGAGAAAGCCCTTTCAAAAGATATTCAGGGATTTCCAGACTTTACTGCATACACAAAGTTGGACGCCATTTGCAAACAGTTAATATTAAAAAAATAAAATTTGCACCAATTTATTTCTTATTTAAAGACCTTTCCAAAAATGTATCGCAAGGTAGGGGTTCGTATTTTAAAAAATAAAGTTGGCCCCCCTGGCCCCGACATGGGTGCCGGTAACAAAAATCGACCCCACTCTAAAAGAAGGTCTGATTAGCCCGGTTTACCTTACAAAATTTCAATTTTACCGAAGAAGCCATTCGAAAGTTATTCAGGGGTTTCCAGACTTTTGCCCCACCCTGTATTTGCGAAGCAGGGTGACAGTTGCATGAGTATATTTTACGACAGAAAAAGTAGAATGCAGATGAGGTGAATCGTATGCAGGCGCGGTCGGTACTTGATGTAAAAAAATGCCTTCAATTCTGCGCCATGGGCTAAGATAGTAGATTTGATTTGAATTGAATACTTTTATTTATTTATACAAGAAAGACATTATAAACAATACATCTCCTCTAAGCTAAGTCTAACTTATGAGGAGATGCTTTGAAGAAGAAGAAAAACATTCCGAAGTATATTGTATGTCTTTTGAAGAGTTACTTAAAGAATAGAAAGATAGTTTTAGATGACATAGAAATGGAGATGACCGCAGGAATTCCACAAGGTTCCAAGATAGCTCCGATCCTTTGTAAAAATTCTTTATGATAGTGTCCTGAGCCTGAAGATGCCGCCCAGAGTTAAAATGATCGCCTACGCAGACAATCTGGCCGTTGTGAGTCTCTCCAAA
This sequence comes from Bactericera cockerelli, assembly GCA_024516035.1. NCBI lineage: Eukaryota > Metazoa > Arthropoda > Insecta > Hemiptera > Triozidae > Bactericera > Bactericera cockerelli. The sequence goes on along the minus strand of CM044960.1, from coordinate 37,236,266 downwards.
ACAGAACAATCATTTGAGTATCTCATAAGAAGCAGCCCAAAAACATGGAAGTAATGCAATGTGCGGTTCGCATGTTTTTGGTGTACATTAAAAAAAAGGCGCGGTCGGTGCTAAGAAGCTGCGGAACTGCAACACCCTCAGACGAAAAGGAAAGATAGGATTTTCTCAATTCCTGGCTCGTACATAATAAAAATTATCACACATTTCTGGAATAATAAATTATTATGATTGCCAATGGTAAACAAAATGAAACTTTTTAGATCCTGAAAGAGCGACTCTATAACTATAAATCTCATTTTAGTTCGGTTTGTGTGGTACTGTGGTAGCACCCGTGAAATATTTTCCCTCCGGCCACGCCTGGTTGTATGCGACTCTTATACAACAAAGTGTACAAGATAGAGATTAGGTATTGGATGACGACAGTTATAGTCACCGTGGCCGAGGTGAGTAGCGCGCTGGGCTTGCACGCACGGTGACCTGGGTTCGAATCCTGGTTGGGTAGAAAATATTCCATTCTTAACTTTGCGGGGTCCACTCATGTCTCGTGAAAAAAAATGAGTAGTTAATTGTATGAGTATTGCGTAACGATCAGTGGCGGCATCACCACAGAGTGTAAAGAAAATAATGTGTAATAATTCGATAACTAAAAGAAACTCTAAATAATACTGCGCTACCCACGAACAATATGAAGAGGCCTTGTGCTCACAAAGAAATCATAATTTATTGGAGAACATTTGTATACAATTAAATTCGAATAATACGGTAATTTCATACAAAGTCCAGTAAAAAATGTTGATTAACTTTTGAACGGTCAAAGCTGGAAAGTTTAAATTTGGAATGTCGGCTTATGTAACTGTACTATGTTTATTAATATATTTGAAATTTCAGGGACGAAACGGCCCTGAAATTTCAACTTGTTTTATTATTAACCTATCGATTGAAATTAGACAAACATACAATACAATACTCTGTTTATCCTGCAAGAATCAGACTAAGGAGCCGATTTATGAAACAGGTTTAGATTTAATCAAAGTGGACACATCGCTTAACACAACCTCTCGTGGGAATTTCAACACATCATAGAGCACAACCAATCAATCAAACAAATCAGCTGGTAGCCTGAGTCAGCTGATGATGTCCACTTAGATTTAATCAAATCCTGTTTCATAATTCGGCCCTGAAAAGTTCCTTTGCTCTCACAGTCTACAGTTTATCCCTTTTTTCACATGAATAGAAGGCATAGATAATAAGGGATAGAAACAGAGGCGGAAAGGCGTCATGAAGACTTTTTATATTACTTTCAACATTATCATTAAAATCATCATCATCATTATTAAACAATGTCATTCCATGCCTTTCGATGGCGAGGGGCAGTCGGTATTCAGAGATTTTAATTTGAAAAGTCCAATAACTTTTTTAATAAAGGCCTCTTGAAGACCGGAAGAGTTATGGATGAGAAGGCGGAGGAGGGTAAAAGGAGGACGGTTTGAGTTTCACAGGGATTGAGTGAGGACAGAGGCAGATGATAAGGGAGACGGAGGATGAGAGATCAAAAGTGGAGGAGATTTTTAGGGAGAGGTCCTCCCTCTCCCTAAAGATAATGATGGAGAAGGAAGAGAGAAGAATGGTGGAAAAGAGAGTTGCCGGAAGAGCCCAGATATAAATTGTAAGGGAGAGAGGGGACAAAAATGGAAAGTGGAGGAGAATTTTAAGGAGATGCCCCCTTTCTTAAAATAATGGGAGAAGGGGAAATAATGATGAAGGAGGGGAGAGAGACATGAGATTTGCCAGAAGAACACAGGGATACAGGGATATGGTGCTAGGGAGGGAGAGGAGTGAAGAAGGTAAAGGCTGAAAGAGAAGCCTTCCTACCTTTCCATTTAATATAGGGGAAGAGAATGATGGAAGTGGAGAGAGCAAAATAGAGGAGCCCTTTAGTAATGCGAAAGTAGTTCCAGGGGAGGGAGGGAGGGAGATGAGAGAATGAAGTGGATGAGACGTCCTACCCTCCCTCTTAAAGAGGCAGAAGGGGTGAAGAAAATGAGGAAAGTGGAGAGGCAGCAACGTAAAGGAAAGGAGACCTGAATTGAGGACAGGTGAGTTAGAGAAAGAGATTGGAGGAGGAAGGTGGGAAGATATTTGGGCAAGAATGTCTCCTCATCTCTCGGTCCTACTTGGATTTGATTTTGAGCTTTTGTTTGGACAGTAAGACTTTCAGCCTTTTTTTATAACTTTCTATCTCACTCTCTCTCTCGTTCTATCTCTTTCTCTCTCTCTCTCTTTCTCTCTCTCTTTTCATTGCCTAAATCTTTTCAACTGTCTCCATTCAGTCAATGGTCCACCTATCTTCTTGCACTTCCAGATTCCCATTCTCTTGGATTGTAGATTGGAATTCAATGGCAGTTATACTGGACTTGAAAGGAAAATCAATTTAAGAAAAAAAGCATCTTTTTGCAAAATTTATTTTCGTAAAAGCATGTTGGAATATAGATAAAAATTGTACAAAAACTTCCTAAATTCACAGGAATATTATAATCATCAAATAGGAGCAGTTGTCTGATATACCGGAGAGAAAAAAAAAGTTTAGTCTGAATTGGAACCTAAATTGTTCGCTCAATTCTGTCCCGGTAAGTCGTCTGTCTGGTGAGCCAGAGGTCGCGGGTTCGAAACCTAGACGCGGGACATGACAATCTATCCTCTCATTTGTGATTCTGACATTACAATAATATGAATTAAGCTATACTGCTTATCTATACTGCTGGGATCATAGGATTCATTAGTACTGATCGAGCAGTACCTATAGAAAAAGTGATATTATTATATTAGTATTATTATAGTCAATATCTATGGCTTAACGGTTGTGACTACTGCCCGTAGTCCAGTTGTTAGTAGTAAGTTAGTAAGTTTTAAAACTTGAATTTTCTTAAAATCAGAGCCGAAGAGGTAGAAAATTACTAATTAAACACATTCAAACACAAGACCTCAGTCAGAATATTCTGAGTCTCATAAGATGACTCAGCACAGAGCTTCATCCTTTATTTAAATCAGCACATAGGTTCACCCTTATGTTAATTAGCACAGAGTTTCATCCTTTATTTAAGGCAGCAAAATGTTACAAATATATTATTACTGAATATTATTTCTATTGGAATTAATTTGAACATATTACTGAGGCATTTTTAATTTCCCTTTGCTTCTACCAAATACCTACTCAAGTAATACTACTACACTTTACAAGTACATACTAGTAGTACTAACAATAAATAATCAAACAGTAATACCTAATCCGCACCTCACCACAGGAAAGTACAAATCCTTCTATGCTGACTAATGCGAAAACCCTCCAGTGCAGACTAAAGCACGAGCATAAATCCTCCACTGCTGAGCATATTATTTATGCTTAGCCGATATCTGCTCGTACTCAGTCAGTTTCAACCGCATTACACTCTAGGGATCTGGGGAAGTAACAAAGAGCCGTCGAGTGGTAAAACAAAAACAGAAGATAAGAGAGAGAAAGAGATCGCGTCAGCATGATACGCTGACTCGTGTGAATGAGACCAGAGAGAGATAGAGAGATAGGGGGTGAACATTTTTCAAAATTAATAGCTCACAAAATATGAAATTTTCTTCAAGATTTAATACTGTTCATTATGACTATACGCTGATGATACCGCTGCTGTGAAATACTTAGTGCTGACGTAAGCCTTTCCCCACCACTCTCTCCTTCCTGATCCACCCCTCACCTCTTGCTTATCTTTCCCTCTCTCCTTGCGCTCATTTCCCCTCCCGTCCTACTCTGCCTGCATCAGCATTCGCTCATTTAACCTTTAACGGTTTTTGAAAATAATGAGATTAAAAGGTGGGGAACTGACGAAGGTGGGGAGGGTGAAAATATGATTACGACAAAGGTGTGAGAGATATCTAAGTAGGATGAACGAGTGGGGGGATTTTAGAGAGAGGAGAAGTTGGTAGAGGGGTGGGGCTTAGCGAGAGGGGAGGGAGCATTAGAATTTTGGCTTTTGAATAATTATTCTAAAGACTCTTTTTGTGGGTACGATAAATTTACGATTTTTTAAGCTTGACAAGTAGGTAGAACGTGCTTAGAGTGCTAGTTTTGAAATTTCAGGAGGGTCTTTTGAAATTGTGGAGGAGATAAGTAGTGCGGAAGAAAATTTTGAGTAGAATAGAGGGATTGGAAAATAGAAAGAGAGAAAGAGAGTGTGAGATGGAGATCGTTACGAGAATCAAGAAGGTGAAATACAAGTGGCTGGGAAACCACACCAAGTAAATAAAATAATAGGTAGGTATAATATATTTTATATAGATATATATTGATAAGAAGAACATTTGAAAAGATATATATGTATATATAATGCTTTTGACATTTTCATGTCTTTGCTCTGGCACATAACCAAAATTATGTAACGAAATTAAGTAACGAAATTATGTAACGAAATTATGTGACGAAATTATGTAACGAAATTATGTGAAGAAATTATGTAACGAAATTATGTAACGAAAAAAAAACATGAAAATGTCCCAATGGTTGCAGACTCGTATGCAAGCGTTTTTCCTTGTCTGGTTTAACCCACTAGCACTAGCCATTAGAAATAGGTCTGTTACCCACTGACGTCATCACTCAACATCTCATCGCATCGGTCCCGTTCTATAGGGACCGTCAGGGACGATTTAAGAATATAATCTTTCAAACTCTTGAATAGGATTGACTATGGCTTTATCCTTTGAAAACAAGTCTGTTACCCACTCAAAATTAATTTCTTTGTGTTATTATGTCACAATTTTAGTGGGTAGCGCAGAATCATAGGACTTTACCACTTTAATTTACAATATCTTGTATTATTTTTTTTGCCTAAGATTCTGCCACTGGTCGCTGCTTCACATTAAAGCAGCTACTCATTTTTCCTCACGAGGTATGAGTGGACCCCGAACATCCAAGTACAGAGCAGAAAAAATCCTCCCCCGCTGGGAATCGAACCCAGGTCACCATGTGTGCAATGCCTAGCGCGCTAACTCGCTCTGCCACAGTGACTACACAGATTTGAAAAGATATAGGTAGGTTTTATCATTCATGTACCTACTGCACCCACTTGTATAAACACAACTTCAAAATTTAGACTGGTTGGAGTTCCGCAATAGAAGCTCCAATAATCACACTGACCTCTTTTAGATCTATCATACTTAATAGGAATATAAACTAGAACATTAATTCTAATGTACTACAACGACAAAAAAATGACTCAAAAAGGCTAACACAAAAGATTAAAGTAATACATTGTTGTAAAACCATGTAAAAAGAGAAAAAGATGAGGCAGGGACTTCAAATGTATCACGTGTCTGTACTTATGTAATCTCTCTCTCTCTCACTCTATGTCTTTTCCTCTCTCTTTCTTCTCTTCCTCCATCTCTCTTTTTTTTCTCCCTTTATCTCCCAATCTCTTTTTTTTCTCCCTTTATCTCTCTCTCTCTCTCTCTCTCGCCGACTCGCCCTCACTCATTTTGTCTCTTTCTTGTTTTGGTGGCTTATAATTATGTATTTCACGTGCCTCAGATGATAATTCTCCTTTGATATTTTCACTTTCTATTACCTTCAAGGTGTATAAATTGTTTTAATGCGATGTTTCTCGGCACTTAATGCCTCAATGACACAAGTGCTGAAGAGGATTTGGAAACAGGGAAGTAACACGTGACACTTTGGAAAGAAACAAGATAATAATAATGAAAATATATTATTTTTTTTAATAATTGATATTACGTCACATGTAGACAATTGCAATATCAATCTACATACTAGATTATGATGTAAAGTTGAGAATTTGATACATGTAAAATTAAGTTCAATAAAATAATATCACCTTATTTATACAGTATAAATAATCTTGTCAGTCTGGTAGTCCAGAGGTCACGGGTTCGAAACCAGCCCCGACATGACAAGTTATCGTCCCATTTGGTATTTGACTACTTACATAATATAATACGTTTCGGGCTTCCTGCTGAAATTACGGGACTGATTAGTCCAAATCAGTTAGTATAAATAAGGCAATAGGATTATTATTGTTATTCATGTCATGTCCAAGGGATGTGGCGATTACACGTGAGCGCACGATTAGCTCAGTGGTTAAGCACTCGCCTGCCATGCGGAAGGTGCCGGGTTCAATTCCCCGAGCCGACAAAAAAATTGTATTCTAAATTTGGTTACATTTGGTTACAGTAAGCATTGTTTCACTTCTCGCCCATCAGGCATACTACGGGATGGGTAGGCTACAACACGGACCACAAGCGTCTATTACCTCTCCAGTAGAACTAGTAATACACTCTAGAGAACACTGGAGAACAAAGGAAAAAATGAAAAAAGGTGATGTAGTATGGTATACTGACGGATCTAAAACCAAGGATGGGACAGGAGCAGGAATATTTGGCGTACATCCCAAGAAACAAATTAAAGTAGGCTTGGGAAAACATGCCACAGTATTTCAAGCTGAAGTCCTAGCCATCCTTATAGCTGTGCAGAAAAGCATTGAAATGAGATTCTTTAAGAAAGACATTAAAATAATATCTGACAGCCAAGCAGCAAATAAAGCTATAACATCATACCAAATAAGTTCAAAACTTGTTTGGGAATGCAGAAGATCCCTCGAAAGATTAGCCAGAACCAATAGTATCCAGTTAATCTGGGTACCAGGACATACTGGTGTAGAAGGAAATGAAAAAGCTGACCAACTTGCAAAAGCTGGATCAGAAAAAATCTATATCGGACCAGAACCTGCTCTGGCCATACCTAAATGTATAGCAAAAGGAGCTATAACTGACTGGATCCGAGATAGATACAAAAAGGACTGGAAAAATGTCATAGGACTTAGGCAATCTAAGGAAATGATAAAAGAGCCTCTAAAAACAACAACCCAAAAACTCACTAGTCTGGGTAGGAAAAACATCAGAGAAATAATTGGTCTATTAACAGGCCACTGTTCCCTGAGAAAACAATTAAACACCATTGGGGTATACAATGGCACAGTTGAGTGCAGAAAGTGTCTTGAGAGTGAGGAGACGGCCACTCACATCCTATTTGAGTGCCCAGCACTTGCACTCACAAGACTCCAAACTCTTGGATATCCAGGGCAAGAGTTGGAAACAATACACTCGGAACCCATAAAACACCTGCTAAACTTCTTAAGGGCAGCAGATGTCTTCGAAAGTGAAGAGTGAGCAAAATGGGGTGCAATAGTTCTAAATAATGGACGCAGCGCACAGGAATTTCTTCTATTTGTAGAAAAGACCCCCAGGAATTATGTAATGTAATGTGTAACAAGCGTCTAGAATACCTCCTGTTTCATGGCTATGAAATTAAAAAGCTGAGAAACGCTCGTCTTCTAAAAAAAAAAAAAAAAACATTTTGAGAGTAGGAGCCTCCCTTAAGAAGGATGGAGAAAGTTTGGGAGGGACTGTGCTGAGTGTAGGGACTGTAGGAGGATTAAGAGAGAGATTGCTACACGTTGGGAGACAAATGGCTACAAGATCACCTTTTGCAACATCTGTTCCTTCTAAACTTTTTGTTCAAATGCCTGCTGTCTCAAATTTTATAATGGACGAATCACGAATGGACATTGAAATCTTAAACCCTTCCTTAAGTGTCCCTTTCTTTCTCTCTCTATCTCTCTCTCTTTCATCCTCTCCCTCCCTCTCCTTTTTTGTCTCTCATTTTCTCCTTTACGAGTTGGTTCAATAATTATTATTAATTTACAATTGTAAATATTAGTATATCCAAAGAAAGTTATTAACATGTATTGTGTATGTACAATATGTACATAGAAATATTCTTTAGATGTACATACACATACACATGTTAATATTTGTATTATTATCCTGATTTTCATTTCAGAAATTGGATTTTCACACCAGATTCTTTAGATAAAGTGCACAATACGATCCTAATAAGCGATTAAAAATTAGACGGCAGGCTCCGTCAGATTTTTCCTTATCCTATAATAAGGAAAATATTGTATTTGTCGAAAATGAGACCTACCCAGTTTTTCACATTTCTGGAAGAATCACAGCCTCAGGACACCAAAAAAGTTGTTTACAGCCATTGGTCTGTGCGTCCGTCTGTGTGTGAACACGATATCTCGAGAATGGTAAGTGCTAGAGACTTGATCGACAATACAAAAGCTTCTTCAAAGAACAGATCTACTGTAAGATATTACAAGGAACAAGAGTGGACTTGAGAACTCGCCCATTCTGAGAGGCATTGCCGGAACACCTTCGTGTCCACTAAATTTTCCTTTTTAAGTTTGATAGTCTCACAGATTGTGCTTACATTACTTTAGAAGAAATTTATGATCTGAATTTGAAGTTCATCGGTTCAACCTCCTCATGAGATACTTTGATACACTTACTAATTCAAAATAACTGAGAAAATCCTCTTGGTATTAAAAATTTTAATTAGTTTATTGCGGCTTTTCAGTTGACAATGCCATATTATTTTCTAAATACCTACTAAAACATTGTCAAAACATATTCACAAGCCACCCTGAAATTCAAACATGTTTGTCTGGAATACACAAGTTATGCCAATGTGCACACAACGTATGCTAATGTGCGAAATCCGCCACGTAGCAGTAGCCAAATCCCTTTTTCTATATCTTGAACACCCAGAAGCTGGCGAGGGCGGATATATGGACAACCGGACAGCGACGGCGATCATATTTCATCTGCACCCCAGCGACCCATACAGAGATAATAAAGGTCGTTATAATTTTGCAATTAGAAATCTGCACAGGGTTTGCAATATGCAGAAGCATCGTAAAACAATATCCACGTATACTCGGTGCAGGACAAGGGATAATTATATTTTATTCCCCCTAAGCAATTTCCAAACACTTTGTAATCGGGTGTAGCGTGTAGAGTTTTTGCAACTCGATATTTTGGAAATGGAATTGCGAAATTTGTTTGCTTCCCCCGATGCTGGATCCAATTTCATTATGAAAATTAATGATTGTTTGTGTAATGCATCTACAAAGAGGTACCTACATGTATGTTCAGTGCAGATACTTGAGGTGGCTTGCTTACCGTGCACCATGCGGAGGGTCGCGGCTTCAAATCTTTTTTTTACTTTTCTCATTCTATAGAAAGGAAAAAAATGGAATCACCCAATAAAACTAAGATATGGGAAACATCTTTCCCTACCTTAATGAGATCCGAGAAAGTGAGAGATATTTGGTATATTATTTGGTAGAGAGCAAATAAGATCGAAACAGCTGTACATGTACATGCACATCTAGTACAACTTCTCACTTTTCTGGTTATACTGCTACTGATTTTCTTTTTTCTTTTTTAAATTTGGGTTTAACGTCGCCTTCAACTGCATGATCATGATCATATCACGACGGGGTTGTTTCCCTCCATTTACGAAACTCACAAATCTGTTCGCGAAAGCTACATTAACCTCACCCATCCGGAAGGAAGTCTTCACCTCGCTGGACGTTGCTTAACTTCGGTGGTACTACAAATAATTTAATTTCCTCCTCCAAAAAGAGATGTGTTTAAAATAGAAAGTTCTCTACATTAGAGAGAGTTCGGTTGGTGAAGAGAGAGAGAGAGAGAGAGAGAGAGAGAAGCGAGTAAGAGAGATATGAATGAAAGAGTAAGAGAGTGTGTGAGAAGCATGTGAGAGAGCGAGTGAGATAATAAATGCAGACCACTTGTCATCGGGTGGCTGTCAGTGTCACATCTTGCAACTGACAGCTGTGGGTGTGATGGGTGTGTAGAGTATGAGGGTGAGATGAAGGAAGAGACTGAGGGGTTATTAGTATACGGTAGAGTAATAAAAAACGCGAAAGGAGAAGGAGGGTGTGAGTGAGAAAGAGACAAGAGTGAGATGGAGAGTGTACGATGTGTGAGTGAGAAAAGAAAAGAAGATGAAAAGGGTATGCGTGTGTGAGTGAGAGACAGACATGGGAGTGTATGATTGTGTTTGGAGGTGAGAAGGAGAGAGGGAGAGGAATATGTATAAACACTGCTGGGATGTAAAAAAACATGGGATGAATTGTCTGCAGTATTTTACATACCCACCGGTGGGTATGCGGACATGTTCATTTTCATAGGTGAGGGATGAGGAGGAAAAGGAAGGGGAAGGAGAGAAAGAGACGCAGAGAGAGACGAAGAGAGAGAGAGAGAGAGAGAGAGAGAGAAGGAATGATGAGAAGGGAAAGGGAGAGGAAGGGGAGAAAGATGAGAGAGAAAGTTCTGTGAGAGAAAAGTTGGAGGAATAAGAGAATATAAATTATAAAGAGGTAAGTAATGTGGAATGTAGATTATTGCAATCATACAAATTGTAGTCTTATTGAACCACGTTCAATGAAACGGTTCTCGTAGGATCACCGAAGTTAAGTAACGCGCAGCAAGGTGAGGACATCCGACATCAGGCTAGGTGAGGTTTATGTGGGTATCAGGTTTGTGAGTTGCCTGCGAATGGAGGGTAACACCCCCGTCGTGATATGACCATGCAGTTGAAAATGACGTTTTTTATTTATATATTAATTTATTTACACTTTTTTAATTGGACATACTATATACAACACAGATAATTACAAATTAATATACAATAAAGAGAACTAAATAGAGAAAATAATAAAAAATATATACATAGTATATATCCTAACTAAAGGGCGGGGTTGGTATTGGTATTGGTAAAGGTAGGGCTATCGGCTACGAAAGCTCTTTGTTACTGCGACCTTAGATAGATCTTTTGTTACATGCCCATGTTATTCTAAAAGAGATCTAAGCTTTTAATATAGCTTAAGATTCTTTTAGGACTGATTTCATTAACTTCTTTAGGTGTTAGAATCAGCCTTGAGAAGTGTTTCAGTCGGGTGTGAGAGGCTGCTCCACATTCACAGAGAATGTGTTTTGCTGTCTCTGGGGCCTCTTCACAGAGACGGCACTTTGCGTCTTGAGCAATACCCATCTTGTTGAGATGGTAGTTGAGGCTACAATGGCCTGTTAGAAAGCCAGTAAGGATTCTTAATTCCTCTATGCTCAGAGAGAGCATTCCTTTTGCTCTTTTAGGCGAGTGAGTTATGAACATTTTCGCCTGTCTGTGACCGGCAATGTTGGTCCAATGATGGACCTTCATTTGGTTCTCCCATTGCCTGATTTCCATTTGGAGGTGGCTTTTTGAAACGCCACAAAATGGTTCAGGGCCAATAAAAGGTAATGAAGTACCCTTTTTGGCTAGTTCGTCGGCATTTTCATTGCCTACAATGCCTTCATGGCCAGGAACCCATGTAATAGACGTTAAACCCAAATTAAAAAGATACGATAAAAATGCTATTATCTTATAGTTATCGAAAAGTGTTGTACTCACTATTGACTCTATCTTCACACCGCAACAAATTCAACAACTATTTATAAGGCATGAGCGCATGAGGCATCAATTTTTGCAATAAATTTGTAATATTATTCAAATCAGCAAGCTGCAAATCCCACTCCTTCATTATTTTGAAAGCTGCATCCTATTTCTTCATTCATATGGAAACTACGTTCAATCCATCTGAAACCACAGCCAGGAACTTTCCAAGTCTCCTTGCAAAACTTTGTCAACAACTTCATCGAATTAAAGAAACTTAAAACTTGCCAATAATTATTTCTACTTCCACCAAACTACGAGAGCTGCATACTTGACGCTTTCGCTTCAGAGACGCTCATTTTTCCGACGAACTTGAGATTCATTCGCCCAACTTTCGATGAGTTTTTCCTGAACTTGAGAATCATTCGCCCAACTTTCGATGAGTTTTTCCTGAACTTGAGAATCATTCGCCCAACTTTCGATGAGTTTTTCCTGAACTTGAGAATCATTCGCCCAACTTTCGATGAGTTTTTCCTGAACTTGAGAATCATTCGCCCAACTTTCGATGAGTTTTTCCTGAACTTGAGAATCATTCGCCCAACTTTCGATGAGTTTTTCCTGAACTTGAGAATCATTCGCCCAACTTTCGATGAGTTTTGCCTGAACTTGAGAATCATTCGCCCAACTTTCGATGAGTTTTTCCTGAACTTGAGAATCATTCGCCCAACTTTCGATGAGTTTTGCCTGAACTTGAGAATCATTCGCCAACTTTCAATGAGTTTTTCCTGAACTTGAGAATCATTCGCCCAACTTTAGATGAGTTTTTCCTGAACTTGAGAATCATTCGCCCAACTTTCGATGAGTTTTTCCTGAACTTAAGACTGAGCTTAAGGTTGTCGGCTTTTCAAATCATGCTCTGCCAGAGTCTTGAATGCACCGGTTCTCGTAGGATCATCGAAGTTAAGCAACGTCTAGTGAGGTGGAATTCCGGCCCAACCCAGGCTGGCTGAGGTTAATGTGGGTAGCAGGTTGGTGAATTTCCTGCGAATGGAGGATAACACCCCCCTTGTGATAGGACCATACAGTTACAAGCGTCGTTAAATCCAAAAAAATATATATTGCTCCAGTCCTAATTAATCAAGCTTCTAAAGTCCTAACCGACCTCAGTAGCTTCATCGATAAGGCGGCGGTGGTTCAAGTCCCAAGTCAAGCAAAAATTTAGTCAAGCGAGTTTGAGTTGTTGTATTATCACGATTGTAATTAACACAAATACGATACCTTTATTTGGAACTTTTCAAATTAAAGAACTTCCGAGTTTCTCTGGTGATTTCATGAAGGAGTTTTTGTTTCAGTAGACTACCGAGAAGGTTGGATGATCCTATGATCAAAGTATTTGGAAAAATTTAAATGAGACTAACAGAAGATAGGGAGGAGAGCGACCTGCATCATTGGAGAGCAATCAACAATGATGATATCACGGGTAAATTCAGGTTTAACGTCGCTTTCAACCGCATATTCATATCACGACGGGATTGTTACCCTGCATTCGCAGGAAGCTCACAATCCTGCTACCCAAATTAACCTCACCCAGCCTCGGTTGGGCTGGAATGCCAGCATCACGAAGTTTTCAAATTCGATGGACGTTGCTTAACTTCGGTGATCCTACGAGAACCGGTGCATTCAACGCGTCATCGAAGCTGGCAAGCAAGATTTTAGTTTAGTTAAGCAATGAGTTTTTTTCAAATGAATTTCTCAAATAACCTAATAAATTTAAATTTTTTTTTTTTTTTTTTTTTTTTTTTTTATGAAAGGCATCATGTTGTTATGTGTTACAATTGTTCCATATTGCCATTCTATCTGTCAAAAAAGTCAATTCGCCATCCTCAATGGCGCGTTGAATGAACCTGTTCCACTAAGATGACCGAAGGCAACGTCCAGCGGGGTGAAGACTTCGTGATGTTGGCATTCCGGCTAAACCCAGGCTGGGTGAGGTTAATGAAAGTAGCAGGATTGTCAGTTTCCTGCGAATGGAGGGTAGCACCCTCGTCGTGACATGACCAATTGATCATGCAGTTAAAAGCGACGATAAACCCAAAATGAAGTCAATGCATCCAGTAAATCCAAATAAATTATTATTATTTAACACTTTATTGGTAAACTACATTGATACATACATAGGACATAAAAGAAAGAACACAATAGAATATGTAGTGAACCAAGGGGCGAGGTTAAAGCCTGTGGCTCTCTCTTCCACCGAACCCCATTAAGATTCGGACATGTGGCATTACACAGGGTGTAACTCAATCACCGAACGTTGCTTTACTCCAGAAAGAAGAACTGGAATGATAAATTCATCTCAACAATTCCGTTGACAGATCTCATTTTCAAAGTCATATCCTCCATTGTTGTTCTGAATCTGAATAATACACAGCTCCCCAACTTTTGATTATTCACTCCGCTGAAATTGCTGAAATTACTTTTGCAGGAAGTTCGACGGAAAGTTTTCTAATAATTTTCAAAATCATGACAGCTCTCCGTATTCTCGATTTGAAAATGAAAATGTCTCTACTAATATCTTGAGAATTATCAAGAAGTTGTGTGTTGTTGACTTTTTGATGTGTTCGGATTTGTGTAGTTAGTGGATGTGTTGATTTTGTGGGTGTTTGAGTTATAGGTGCTGTTTTTACAGAGTTGAAACAACAGATATTTTAATCTAAGTATATTATTGTTCATTTAGTGAAAATTATACAAATATATAATTTTTATAGATTAGTACCTATAATTTTTTGAAGCCCTTCAGAGCTTAGGAAAAGACCTTTGTATAAATGTTTCTTTATAAAAAAAAAATAAATAAATAAACTATTATCAAAAATAAATAAATATAATAATTATGTATTAAACGACCTCAGTAGCTTGATCGATAAGGCGACGGACTTTTAACTTGGAGGTCGGTGGTTCAAGTCCCGGTTTCAGCGTTGATTTAGCAAAGCGAGTTTGAGTAGTTGTGATATCACGAAAGTGATTAACACAAATTAATATGGTAACGTTTGTTTTTTTTTTTTCATGCAAAAACCCAACACGATCGACTAATATTGAGGCAGAAAAAGAAGGTGTCAAAACTTTCTAATGTAAAAATTGATCACCTCGTTAAGGTTCTTACATTAAGTATGCAATTAACGTAATTAGAGGTAATTATAAGTAATTAATATTAATGACGTAACACATTACTCCCGCCATTAATTACAACTAAACATTCAAAAGATACTAACTAAGACATAAATTAGCATACATACTTTCTTAGAGTATATACTTTCATAAAGTACATACTTTCATGTCTTACTTTCATGGCGCCTGAAATGCTGCTAAGTACCTTTAGATATCATGTTTTTTTTCGCACATAATATACCAACTAAGAAATGGCTTTATTATTCGTGGAGCAATTAGAAAACGGAAAAAATCTTAGAGAAACTAGAAGAGTTGGGCAGCGATATGAACAGTGACACGTGGTGGAGAATTCCTGAAATTAAATGACATGAAATTATTACCAAGGTATGCTTTATTAGGTAAGACAAAAATATATACAGTAAAATAGAATGATATTATAAAGAAAAAATAAATAGATTGAACAAAGAAACAAGAACAAAAAGAGAATGAAGCTAATGTCCTACCTAAAGGGCGGGAATATTGCCTGTGACAATCTCTTCCACACAACCCTTATACTCTTATACTATGAAATAATAATACTCTTACTCTATTGTGGAAGGTGACCACCAGGCGATGATGCAGCATTTTCTACCATCTAACCCTTATTTTTATGTAGGCTAATACTCAAATGAATGAGGTAAAATTCATGCATTGCGTGAGATTCGAACCAATGGACCTGTACGCTACCTGGATTAGAGGACTTGCACGTTAACCACTTGACTACCAATTCTCTCTTTTCTACCACACCCATGTCATCAGGTTTCTCTTATATCTAGGTTTCTCTTATATCCAGTTTTCTCTTATATCCAGGTTTCTCTTGTATCCACGTTTGACTGTAGTAGTAATACAATAGGTTAGGTTTTTTTTATTTAAAACATAATGGTCAGATTGGTCAGTCTTTTCTTCACGTCCTGACATGAGAATTTATCAGTGCGCAAGAAAAGTAGGTAATGGAGCAAGAAAAAAGTTTGAGAAAAAAATTAATTGCTAGTTTAATAATAATAATAATAATCAGAGACGAATAATCAAGAAAAAAAGAGTGAGAGAGGTAGACGAGAAGAAAATGATAATTGAGACAATGCGAAAGAAAAAATACTGTCCTCCTACTTCTTTGCCCAAAAGTAAAGATGGGAGGAAAATAGAAAAAAAATTGACTAAAATTGTGGAATCATTGGAAAAAACAACATAGTCCTTTTTGGATATTTGGGAAAAACAAAATCTTCCAGAAAAAACGAAAGCGGAAAAGTATTTACAAAACTCTGAAATTTTGCATGAAATAAAATGAATTTTAACATAATGTTGGTTTGTTAAAGTCAAACAATTAAAATCATAATTCACTAAAAAAAAATTCCATGAAGTGGAAGGTTCGAGATATCTATACAAAAGCAATTTAATCTTAATGATTTTTGACATGTAACTGAGAAACATCTATTTATTTACTTTTCGGTGCGTACGATAGCTTTCATTTTGAAATTAGATAAAAGTTATGTTCTCTACTTCGTTAAGCAGATACCATGTACAAATTAATAAATTTTAATTTGAATAACGTTAATTTCTCCATTGTGGAATATGCTCTCTATCCCTTTAAGTTTGATCTGTTTGAAATGTAACTGTTTTTAATACTTTTTATACCTCGTTTGTAATTCAATGAGACACCTTTGTCCTCCTGTCCTATAACTTTCAATCCTTTCAATCCTACCTGAGACTATGACTCATAACCTTTTTCTACTTGCAAATTTTCTATCCTCCCTTTGACTTATCTTACTATCTACCTACTCTAATCTATTCCTATATGATCAATACTCTTACTCTTCTGTAATCTCTCTCATTTCTTCATGCCTCCTATCACCATGTTCATCTTGCTATCTCTCTTAAATTCTTCTTTTGCTTCTCTTTTTCCAGGGCCACTTGAAGCCTGATACTGGTTGCCTCTTGGCGCATTAGTTTAAGTTTAGTTTAATTTTTAGTATCTAATTAGTTATTTAAGATAAATGTGAAACACATACTTTGTATATATTTATTCACAATAAAAAAAAAAAATAAAAAAATAAAGTCTGTCCTGGTAGCCCAGTGGTAGAGGCGGCACTCTGTGAATATAGAGGTCGCGGGTTCGAAAAAATGTTTGCCTAGAAAAAATGTATTGTTAATTCAATTCAATGAAGTGAAAATACAACAGTGTTTTGCCTTTTTTCACAGGAGTAATGTACGTAATAATGTATCGTATATGTGTAATAATTGTAATATGTATAGATAAATTCAAATTACCTAATTGACTGTTTGAAAAGTATTCACATAAGTGTTTTATATTATGTTGCTGTAAGACAATGCTAATAAGTATTAATGTATTATCACCCGAGTCCAGTACTAATAGCTATTTCAAGTCATCCGTGAAACCTAATCCTGTTTCACAATGTGGTTCGAAATTCACAATAAGAAATTCAATCCGGGTAGGCAAAACGAAATATACCCTTCTATGCAGTAAGCGCTCTATTTTCTAGTTGAGTAATGACGACGGCATTGGACACATTATCATCATCAGCAGAACCATGATTATTATCATTATTAATTAGGAAGAGAAAAATTATTGCAGCACAATTTTGGAAAGCTTGAGAGCGCTGTCTCTTGAACGCGACGCTGGGGTGCTTCCAGTTTGTTGTTAGTCTTGTCGGGTTGCCAAAAACTTTTCAGATATTCATACAGGGTGGTGGGTTATTTTCTTGGGTTTTACGTCCCTTTCAACAGCTAAGTCATCTCGCAACAAGGGTGTTACCCTCCATTCGTAGGAAAACCATAAACCTGCTACCCACATTGACCTCACCCAGCCTGGGTATAGCCGGAGTGCCAGTATCACGAAGTTTTCACCTCGCAGGTCGATGATTAACTTCGGTGATCCTACGAGAACCGGTGCATTAATTTTATCATAGGGTACAATTATTATTAGAATGCATACTTGTTACTTATATTGTATACAGTACCTATATAGTATAATTCAAGAAAATATTGAATCATCGTTGAAACATAAGTCTACTT
Source organism: Bactericera cockerelli (assembly GCA_024516035.1). NCBI lineage: Eukaryota > Metazoa > Arthropoda > Insecta > Hemiptera > Triozidae > Bactericera > Bactericera cockerelli. Next base: position 37,218,670 of record CM044960.1, on the reverse strand, counting down.
TATAAAAATACATAAAGATAATCAAGTTTAGTGAGACTTGATCAAAAAAGGCTAAGAAAAAAAATGCTAATTTTACAACATTGATAATGTTGAAATAAGTTTGATGATGTTTGTACTAGACATAAACAAAAGACACACCGTTTTTCAATACATACCATATTATTATCAATCCCTAATAAAGCTTTCCTTTCCACCCTAACATATTTGTAGCTACACCCTCTGCCTTATTAAAAGCTATCGACGATAGCCATGAAGAGAGATAAAGCAAAATGAACTAGAACTTCCCGTCTTGAAACACAAAAAAATATGTTTTTCATAACAGTAACTTACCTATCGATGTCAAATGTTACAAACTTTAATGTTAGTGACTTTATTGTAAAAAAAACATCAACAAAAAAATGTTCATCGTGCATAACTTTATGGAAATACTCCAGCACAATGTATAAGGATTGGGTGGAAGAGATTGCCATAGGCAATAACCCCGCCCTTTAGTTAGGACATACGTATTTATTTATATCTATCCATTTTATTGTTTACATTTTTCTGTTATTTTCATAATAATTATTTGTATTGTACATAGTACATAATGTCTTTTTATCTAATAAAGCATTTAATAATAATAATTTAGTGAAAACCTAATATCACTCCAGTCTAATTCTGCAGAAATAATAAGATTGAAGTCTTTGCAGTAAGATGTGCAGTAAGAAAAGCAAGATTATCTTTTTAAATGAGAGGTCAGTTTAGGCCAAAAGCCTTTTTAAGCAACACAGAATGATTATATTAATAAAATTATAGAAATTAATATCATCTTTAGATTTTATCCTTTTGTTGTCCTAATATTCTCACTTTCTTTCTCATATTTATGTGGCATCATGTTATGAAAGTCTAAGTCGGAAAAAATACTGCCCTCCGCGTTCTCTAAAATACAAAAAGATCAAATAAATTTATTGACTCAATTTTTTCTCCAAGTTCCCGAAAATAGAGGCAAACATTGTCTAATAAATAATGGAAAACACAATAAAGCTCTCGGCACCTCCGATAAATAAAATATATCTCCAAGACAAATGCTGTCTCTGTATACGGCAATACTAACTTTCAGACGTGTAATAAATAAAACTAAAAAAACTAAACGATATAACGGGCCGGAAAAAGTCATTTGAAAAAAAAAAAAAAAAATCGCCAAACTAAATCATAAAACTAGAAATTATAAATTACTTCGAAAAGGGGCCATCTAGCAGGCGTTGGCGGTAGCGGAGAAAAAAAGTTTTTAGGCTTTTCGCCAGCCACGAAATTGTTGAAAAGTTTAATGTGTATTCTAGCCCCCTGGCCTATCCTACCCAGCGTTCCCCTAAAGTTTGTCAACAACCCCAGGCTGTAGTCCAGGATTCGCCAGCATCTGTTTGTACGAGAGATGTAAAAGTTTGTGTTTTGGATTTTCGAACAAAAACATGGAAACAAATGTACCCCTTGATGTACACAAATGGCGACAAATATATGGTTCAAGGGAGTGGGGATGAATTGTGAAGGAAAAAGGTGAACCAAAATAAGTAATTAGGTATTTCAATTTGTACAACTTCTTATTTAGAGAGGTACGCCTTTTTGAAAATAGGAACTCTTATTATTTTTTTGTTTTTAAACCCTTTATTTATGTTTTATTGATTTTTTAAATATAGAAATGCATAAAGCATTTCCTTTTTTAATGAATAGACCAATTTTTTATATTGAACTCTTATTTCTTTGGTGAATATTTATAGGTGGGACGAAATAGTAAAAATATGTGGTCCAGCATTTGGTTAAAGCTAAAAATAATGATCTTAGCCAGCGTCTATGGAGCGTTGAATGCACTGGTTCTCGTAGGATAATAATAATAATAATATCGCCTTATTTATACTGCCCGATTAAGACTATAAAAGTCCCATTATTGCAGCAGTAAGTCCAAGACATATTCTTATGTTGTAAAAATCCCAAATGGGAGGATAACTTGTCATGTCCCGGCTGGGTTTCGAACCCACGACCTCTGGAATCTCTGGATTCACAGAGTGCCGCCTTTACCACTGAGCTACCGGGACAGAGGATCAGCGAAGTTAAGCAACGTCCAGAGAGGTAAAGACTTCCGGCATTCCGGCTTAACCCAGGCTAGGTTAAAAGGTTTGGGTTTTTACTGCGAATGGAGGATATCACCCCCGTCGTGATAAGACTATGCAGTTGAAAAAAACGACGTAAAACCCAATTTTTTAATAAAAAAAATATGGTATTTTACCTTCATGTTTGTCTAGTATTCAGGCTTTTTAATATATTTAAGATGAGGGTCAACTCGATGGAAATCTTACCAAAAATCTAGGAACACGACAGTTCGGCAGGCCAAGTTCCGGCCTATGCACGCAGTCAGAATATTATAAGAAACATTGTATTCACGCCGATCATCTTATTTGAATATGCAATATGCAGCTTTTTTTTTAACCTTTTGCGCATTTCAAGACTCACCGAATTTTTCCCCCTCTTATGTACCACCCTTTTTTTTAAGATGAGTGTTTCACAACTTTTCTTAGCCATGAAACAGGAGCTACTGTAGACGCTTGTGGTCTGTGATTACAATATTTGTGTCTTTTGTATTATGTTCTTCACTTCGTGTCTTATTAAATGATGAGAATGTGTTACAACTGTGAAAGTTGCTACATAATAAGTCGTATCATAATGTAGGTACATAATCAATATAATCATAATGCACATAGATATAGTACCGTAATTAGGTAGGTGTGTCATATATTATACTGTAGTCGCCAGTAGGAACAAGAAGTATGGTGAGAGGAAGACACTGGTTAGTCTGGTTACCGTATTGCAGCTGGGTTATTATTGCACACTGGAGATTACCCGGGATGGGAAAGAGAACGGTAGAGAAAGAGAGAAGTCCGAAGAAGGAAAATGCAAAACAAAGTAATAGAGAGAGGAGAGAGAAAGAGAGAGGGAGAAATATGATGTTGGCAGGACCGTGAGAGAAAGATGGAAGAAGAGAGAAGGAGGGAGAGAAAATAGTGAAAGAAAAAGGGAGAAGAAAGAGGAGTGCAGAAATAAAGAGAGAGGAAGAAATATGATGATGGAAGGACCTAACACTTGAGAGAAGGTTGAAAAAAGATGTGAGAAAAAAAGAGCTCCTCTCTTTTTTTATCTCCGAGGGAGAGAAAATAGTGAGAGAAAGAGAGAGAAGGAGGGAGAGAAATTGGTGGTAGAAAGAGAGAAAGAAAGAGGGGTGGAGAAAGAAAGAAGGAGGGATAGTAAATAGTAGGAGAAAGAGGAAGAAGAAAGACGATTGGAGAAAGAAAAAGAGAAATACGATGAAGGAAGGAGCTATTGCACTTTTTTCTCACTTGAGAGAAGGATGGAAAAAGAAAAAGATGGAAAAAAAGGATGGAAAAAAAGGAAACACTTGAGTGAGAGAAAAAAAAAGGAGGGGAAGAAAATAGTGGAACAAAGAGAGAGAGGGAAGATAGGTAATTGGAGAAAGAAAGAGAGAGGGAGAAGTAGGATGATGGAAGGACCTTACACTTGAGAGAAGAATGGTGCAGGAAGGAGAAAAGCTTAATAGGAGAATGCTGTCCGCAGTCCTTTTCCATCATACATGATGGTAAAGGAGTGAGAGAGAAGAGGAGGATAATGGAAGAAGACAGAATAAGGCTAAGCGCGTGAGAGTGAAAGAGAGAGAGAGAGAGAAAGAGAGAAAGAGAGAAAGAGAGAAAGAAAGAGAGAGAGAGAGAAAGAGAGAGAGAGAGAAAGAGAGAAAGAGAGAGAGTGAAAGAGAGAGAGAGAGAGAAAGAGAGAAAGAGAGAGAGAAAGAGAGAGACAGAGAGAAAGAGAGATAGAGAAAGAGAGAGAGAGAGAGAGAGAGAGAGAAAGAGAGAGAGAGAAAGAGAGAGAGAGAGAGAAAGAGAGAGAGAGAGAAAGAAAGAGAGAGAGAGAGAGAGAGAGAGAAGAGAGAGAGAGAGAAGGTGTGTATGAGAGTGATAACAGAGAGAAGGGGTGAGAGATAGACACAGAGAGATTGAGAGAGAGTTATGAGGGTATACCAGTGTCCAGTATTACATAAGACAATGTACTAAAGTATTGCTCTGGATAGATAATAAAATTATTCAGTTATGTAATACCCCCGATACTTAAGTACATCTCGTAATACCCCAGATACTTGAGTACGGCTGAAGAAGCATGCAGTATAAATTATCTAAGCACAAGGAGTAGGAAATATGCATGATTAAAATATATGTATGGCGTAGCTAATTTTATTTTTTTCCCTGTTTATATTAATAATACCAATTTTGTATTTTAATTTGTACCATTTTTTGTTTGTATATAATTATGTAGTCATGTTCTCCTAATAAAGAGTTTCATAATAATAACTAATAATATTCAGTCAGCGTCGATGGCGCATTCAAAAGACCGGTTCTCGGAGGATCATCGAAGTTAAGCAACGTCCAGCGAGGTAAAGACTTCGTGATGCTGGGCATTCCGGCCCAGATCAGGCTGGGTGATGTTAATGTGGGTACTCAGATTTGTGACTTTCCTACAAATGTAGGGTAACACTACTGACCCCCGTTGTGATATGACCATGATGTTGAGAGAGACGTCAACCCCAAATTTAAAAATAAAAAAATCGATTTATTTATTCAATTCTCGGGGTGTGTCATTCTATTAGAAAGTATTTTTTCATCATTTGTTATAGAATTGACCCCCCCCCCCCCAAATTGGTTCACAAAACCATGTAGTTAATGGATCTACATACTCCTATTAATCACCCTGATTTTTGTCAACGTATTTGTTCTGTTGAAACTTCTACTTTAGGGCGAATGAAGGAGTCAGTATTCTGTAGATACATAGGCCGGAATTATGAAACAGGATTAGATTAACCAATCCTACACTATCTCTTAACACGTCCTCTGGTGAGAATTTTAACCAATCACAGCGCATTTATATCAGCTGTTAAGTGATAGTGTCTTGGATTGACAAATTCTCTGTCTTATCCCGCTCAAGCAAGGACGACGTTGTTCAATGTTCAACCTCATGAGTTTGGTTGGTTTTGGCACATTTTTACGGCTGAATGCCTTTCTTAACGCCAAAGATTCTATTTGATTTAACATCCTGGATTAGGACGAGGGTTTTATTAATTCTCATTATTATTATTATTATTTTATAGGACCAATTTCATAATTCGGCCCTATAGCCTTCAGTAGAAAAATTCTGCCAAACTGGGAGTCCACGCCGAGCCTTGTTAATCTTCAGTGTGATATCCTTTGAGTAACCGATAGTGCTGAAGGTACGACGCACAAATTACCGACCTCCGTGGCTCAGTTGTTAAGAGCATTGGTTGCTGATCCGGAGGTTGCGGGTTTGAATCCCAGCTGGAGCGGGAAATTCTGAAGGAGTTTTACCGTTTCCGGAATGCCATGGATGTAAAGGTAAAGTACCCTGAAGTAATGCGAAAGCGGTTCCGGGGCTCAATTACCTCTTTTTTTTTTTAAAAAAAAAAAAAAAGGCAGTAAGAATATTGTACTGAAAATGGCAGTGTTCATATTTATTAATTTCGTAAAACATTGAATTTTGAAACAAATTATACTCACATAGAACCAGGACTTATAGCATAAAAAATTAGAGTAAATCATAATTTGCAAGTCACCATCGAAATATGCAAACGCTTGCAAAAAGGAATTGAGCCGTATTCATACAAAAATCAATTGCTCGCAAGCAAAAGCAAAAGGTGTGATGAAAAAGGTTAAAGAAAAAGCAATTGCTATTTTTCGTATTCATAGCATTTACTTTTGCTCACCAGCAATTACTCCATATAAGCTTATAGGAGCTATTAAAATACAAGATCTCCTCTGTAAATAAATATCATTAAAAAAGAAAGAAAAAAAAGGGATAAGATCAGCTTTACGAATATCCATGTACCATTTACTTCCAAAGAAGAAAAAGCTTTTGCTTCCAAGGAGAAGCAATTGCTTTCAAAACTTTATGAGTACCGACTGAAACAAATCCTTCGAATTACGCAAGGAAAATCTTTTGCTTCATTTTACGAATACGGCCCATAAGTCACTTGTAAAATACCTTTGATGTTACTACATAGAATCCATTTTAAATACGAGGTATGCACCAAAAAATCTTTCCCGAGGGCCCAAGTAAACAAAACCATAAAACACGTTCAATTTTCTTTATATAATTTAATAATTTAAAATAACAAAAAATACGAAGGTATTTACAGTTCGCAAATCATAAATAAAATGTATACATTAAAAAAATTAACAAAGATTATAAGGTACAATAAATACTTAAATAAGTATAGTACAAATTGTTACAGTCACACAAAGTTTATAGGATAGACATCTTAGAAGTCGGAATTAATACCTTAGAGTAGTGGTTCTCAACTCTCTTTTGTACATCAGAGAAAACAAATGAACTAGCGCGAAATCAACAATTCTTAGAGGATTTACATTCCTAGAGATGGAGACACAATTTGCCTAAGGAGACCTATTACATAGCCTAATTCGTCCCATAACCTGATTGGGCTTAGAACCGTATTTTAGGCCAAATCAACCGCCAGCATCACGAAGTTTTCAACTCACTGGACGTTGCTCAACTTCGGTGATCTTACAAGAATAGGTGCATTCAATGCGCCATTTTGCACTTTACATGTAATTATAGACAATGGGCCTAATATTTTTGTAAGTATATCAGCTTCCTATGTCGAGAACTTCACCTCTAGATTCACTCTGGATATAATGCCATCATAGACAATTCCGTCATGTCTTATTTTAAAAAGATTTTCAGACCAAAAAGTGTCCACATAGGATCAAAACTGCCCCTGAGTTGGGAACCACTCAAAGTGAAAAAGAGATACTTTTGTGAAGAGAAATAGTTGAAAATAGTAAAAATGCATTAAAATGTAATATTCTTTAAATTAAATTAATTTCGTAAAGCCAAACATTAAATTAGCTAATTGTATGTTATTGTTACTCAGGAAGAAACAGAATAAAATTTAATTATACATTTTTTATTTAAAAGAAAAAAGTCGCAAAAAAAAACTCCACAGATTTATCTATACTTAACTTTCGATTAATATACAGCAACAAAATTTGTACCTATCTATGTATAATATGAATATTTTTTTATTTATTACAAAAAATTAACATTTTTAAATACTTATTTTAAATTACACAGCCTTTAGTAAACATCAATTTATTATTTATTTTGGGTAAATTATTAACAATATAAAACAATAAATCTGTCGTGAAGTACACGCAAAATTACACAGTTGCATGCAATGTGGTTGCTGACAATGTCCGTGCAAAAATAACCAACTCATTAATTAATTATTATTAAAATAACTAATCCATTTTAAATTAATTATTATTATTTGATCACAGTTTGTTCGCCTCACTAATTTAGCTAAATACTGACAACAGAAATAAAATTATGAAACAAAAAGTAGCTCAATTTTTTGTTTGATGCAAATCATGCATGTCACCTTTTCATACGTTTGAGCCTCTCAGAAAGAGCAGAAGTAGATAAGGATCTGAAATTTGAGTAAGTCCAGTGATTAACTGTTTATTATTATAACTGTTTATAACTGATTAATAATAATATTTTTCTAGGGTGACTTATACACGATGCAGAAACAAATACAACACCTAATACTTTTCTCATTAATGTTGGTTAAAACCCTAGCGACATTTTACAAGTACAAGCCTTAACACACACTTTTCATTTAATTAAGAAAACTCTAAACATATTTCGAAAATCTTTTGTATGAAAAAAGCTTCTAAAAAGGAGCTCTTACATTAGAAGTTAAAAAAAAGAAATTCTTGCAAATATGTACAAGTATTCAAAATGTATGTTGACAATTATTTACAGATCGTCAAAGAATTGAGTAATGTATTTTGAAAAAAATTGGCAGTGTCTTTGATATTTTTTTGTAGGTACTCTCTTTAACCCAACGCCTCTAAAAGGCTACAGATTTTTATCAAGTTTAGTCTGAATACCTGCAAAACAGGCTAATTGAGAAGGAAATAATTAAACTGTTGGCAGAATTTTCACTTGATACCGCCTTACGATGACAGTGTCAAGCCCGATTGCATGGTTGCTAATGGACTGATTTAATCATGGACTTGACTAACAATTTTACACACAACCAAATGGCAAACGGCCCATCGTGTTCAAAAATTATTCAGTCTATGTCACCCAGAGTCTCGGAGTCCCTACACACCGGACTTGTGCTTCTCCTCGGCAGAGTTCTTCTTCCTCCGCTGCTGGGGGGAGGCGGCGGGCGTGTCGTCAGGTGTCGGGTGCAGGATAGCAAAGGACTCCTCCTCATTCACCACACTGGTCTCCGCCGCGGAGGGGATGGTGGTTAGGAACCTCACAGTCAGTCTGGCGGGGGAGTTGGGCAGGTCGGGGTCGTCCACGATAGCAGACTGTCTCGTCAGGCGAGGCTTTGAGCGATCCGACGAGTTACTGGAGCGAGAGATGCGCGAGACACTGGTGCTCGCTGTGTTGTTGGAGCCACTGCTGTCGTTGCGAGAGCTAGACAGGTTGGAGTCCTGCGAGGTCTTCCTCGTGACGAGCCAGGACGAGGCCCGTCTCTTAGGATCCAGCAGCCGCATGGGGATGCCGCAGTGGTGGTGGTTGTTCTGCTTCCACGAGTCCGAGCGACTGGACGAGAAGTTCTCGCTGGAGCACACGGAGCTGGCCCGCTTGTGCTGCTTCTGCTGGATCTCTGCTATCTGGTAGGCGTACTGGTCGGTGCGGATGTGCCGGTGGCTCTTCCGCTGCAGATGCAAACAGTCCCAGAAGCGGCGGACCTTCTTCGTGGACCAGCGCTGTTGACGATGTGGCCGCGGCTTCGTCATGCGCTCGCCCAGGAGCTTCAGGTTGCAGCTGCAGGGCTGCGGGTGAGGGAAGTGCTCCCGGGAGGACCTGTCCACGATGCTGTTCGTGTTGCCAGGCGTCTGCCGGTTGCTGAAGTTGCTGCTGTGGCGACACCTGCCGATGCCTCGCGTCACCCGCGACTCCTCTATTGTCTTGCAGATCATCACGCAATCCTTCTTGAACTGTTTCGTCAGAATCGCGTACAGGAAAGGATTACAACAACTGTTCAGCGGCAACACGAACACCGTAAATATTTTTGCCTGCTCCAAGCTGACAAGATGAATGCCACAGATGGAACTGAGAGCGACGAACGCAATCGGAAACCAGCACAGTAGGTCCGTGAACACGAGCAAAGCCATGCGCTTGGCGATGCGGGAATCATTGGAGTTCCACGCCTGGGAGCCTCGGATGGCGCAGTACATCTTCAGGTAGCATCCCATCAGGATGAGGAAGGCCACGCCGTTGATGAACATGAGGAACACGATGTAGGTCAGACTCCAGACGCCTGTGGTGGTTTCGAACGGGAGGCAGGTGGCGTACTTGCGGTAGTCAGAGACGCCGAGCAGAGGCAGGACAGCCATGAAGATGGCGAACGACCAGCCGCACACCATGATGTAGCCGGCGTGCTTCAGGGAGAGCCGCTTGTTGAGGTGCATGGCGTGCGTGATGGCATAGTTCCGCTCCAGCGTGATGACCGCCAGGGTGAACACGGACAGCTCCGCGCTGAGGACAGACATGAAGCCGGCCATCTGACAGCCGGCGGACATCTGCCAGGGAATGGCGAACATGCGGAACTCGCCCAATGTGCTGGCGTCCACCACTGCTAACAAACCTGTTTAAAAAGAAAACAAATTATTTTATACATATTTCAATTGCGGACAAATAATAATAATTTCGTCAGAATATAGTTTTATCACCAAAACGTATGTAACAAATCGGAGGCAATGTATCTAATATGCAGGTAGCATTAGCTTGTTGGATCTCTGGAAGAGGAAAGACTTGGCGGTCCTACTTCCAGTGAGAAGAACCAAGCCATCACCAAGTATTTCAAAAAATTCCTTCATCTCCTTGCTACAGGGGCCCAATGTCTCACATGCATGGGAAATGAAGATGTAGTTTGCCTCGATGATAGAACTCTAAGAAGTTTTTTCTCTCTCCTCATTGCTCTTTCTGCTGCAGCACCAACTGAATAACTGGTCTGTGGACTCTGTGGTAGCCACGAGACCAGGACAAATGCTTTTATCTTAATGTGAATATAAATAAAAAGATAAAAAATGTGATTAAAATAATTTGAAAAAAAGCAAAGTGAAAGAAAAAGAAGATGTTAAGTGAGATGTTTGAAATAAAAGATATTAGTGTGCTTACAAGCTTATTCACATTAGGCCTGAGTTTAATGGTTGTCTAAATAATATAGACCAAAATAAATAAACTCAGTTGTATGTTGTGCGTGATGTTGCAGTAAACTAAAATCTTACCCAAATAGAGTCCCATGAAGAAGTCAGCCGCGGCCAGATTGCAGACCAGAAATCTGGGAACATCAATCTTGCTCCTGGCGAAGATGAGCACAAAGACAACTGTTCCGTTGCCCAGCATAGCCAGCAGGAAGACCACCCAGACCCCACAGCGGAGAGTCCAGTAGTCGAACAAGTCTTGACAGGGGAGGAACGGACCTGGTTGGAAAAATTCATTTGTGTGTAAGAAACTTTTGTGCTCCTGGATTTTATCTTTTTTTCCTAAAGTGACAATAAATAATAATCTAAAAGCATGTTATATTTTGTGCCACAGGCCCAACAATAAAAAATAAATACTATTAAAACATGAAGTTTAAGTACCTAGATATATTTGGGTAGATGAAGTTACTGTTGAAGTTTTTTCTTTATGCTCTCTTTCATTTTTTATTTATATGGGGTTCGTTGGAAGAGAAAGCCACATGCTTTAACCTCGCCGCTTGGTTCAATACACATTCTATTACATTCTTCTTCTATTATTTTTCTTTAATCGCGCTCAAGCGGGGTCGACATTTCTTACAGTCCTGTCTCCAGGCAGTCTGGTCAAGAGCCTCATCGCCTGTTATTCCTTTTTCTCTTAGGTCTTGATCACTACATATTATATTGAGTTAATTTATTTCCATGTTCTTTGTTGCAGTAGGTATCTATTATGTATTTTACCAATTAAGTATATAAGGTTTGGGTGGAAGAGATTTCCATAGACAATAACCCCGCCCTTTAGTTACGACTTATTATTTATATATTTTTTCCCATTTTATTGTTTCCATTTTTTTTTAAATAATTATTTGTATTATACATATTCGTCTTTGTATATAAAAAAGCATTTAGTAATAATAATAAGTATAATAATAACAACAAGAAATTTTTGGTAGTTGCTGACATTTTGCATATTGCATTATGATGCCGACCTCAGTAGTTTGATCGATAAGGCGGCGGACTTGTAACCTGGAGGTCGGTGGCTCAAGTCCCGGTTTCAGCGTAGATTTATTAGAGCGAGTTTGAGTAGTTGTGATATCACGAAAGTGATTAACACAAATATGATAATTTTTCATATTACATTATGATTAAGTCCTGGATCTCGTTCCAGAAAGCTTTCTCACTCTCATAATCTCCAAATATCCCTTTCAACTACCAATAAACACACTCTGATTGTTTTTTTTTTTAACGAAATTTGACGGTTGAACTTAAAGGGAAGGAAGATTTGGGGATTTTGAGATTGAGAGTGCTTACTGGAATGAGGTCTTGAACTCGTAATTTTATTTTCTTCGTCAGGAGAGAACTTTCGTACTGTTGTAAAGTTTAGCCGTTGAAAGCAGCACCTACAAGAAGTAGGAAGTTTACTTCTGCAATCCAGTGCTGCTCTCTTGTTCGATTTTCTGAACTTTCTTCTGAGATTCACTTACACAGAGAATAATGCCTGGCATTTAAAAAAAAAGAAGATATTTATCTAAAGAGAGGAGAGACTTAACAATCAGAGTCCTTGGGATAATTAATACTTACTACTTCAGTAAGTTAATTTCTAATATTAGAAACGGAATTATTGTGACTTTTGTTGGTTCAACGTCAATTTTAATAGCCATTATAAATGGCAGCAAATTTACTCCATTAGCACTGATTAGCCCTTGCACAATAGAATTTGAGATAGATGATTTCTCTCAAAATATTTTTGCACATCATTTCATATTTTTTAAGACGTTCCTGGACATGACTGCTATAGCATTCACATTTTTCTAAATGCAAAGTCAACTCATATGGACTTGACTACTATAGCATTTAAAATCAAGGAGTTGTATCTCCCATGAATGTTATAGCAGCGTCTCGAGACAAGGCTTGAAATGTTTCTCCTTTTGTTCCGAACATAGATTATTTTGTGTATGCCCTTTAGATTTGTGAATGCTATAGCATTCATGTCCAAAGTGTCTATGAACGTGTTAAATAAAAACTAGATGTATAGACAAGCGTCTAAAGTAGCTGCTCTTTCCTGGCTTAAAAAATAAAAATACTAAGGCTGGTATGCAAAGACGATTTTGTCATACCTATAGGGTTCACTGTAGGGTGGTCCCGAGCTTGCTATAGGGAATACTTCGACCTTGACAATTATTTATCCAAGAAACATCTGACTGCACATGCGCACAGACGCTTTAAACAAACGTCTCTGAATAACAAAATCAGCTGAAGGGACAAATGACCCAGGCATCCCTACAGTGAGGACTCTGCATACAACTCTAAGAAACCTCATGTTGAAAAATAGACTTATCTCACCTGGCAGAGGCACACACTGGACAGTCTTGGGCATCATGTTCTCGTTCATGGCGCTCTTCTCCTGCTCCTCGAAGTACTCCTCCACGTAGGCAGGTAAGTTGCCAGGGTAGGTGAAGTCCGAGCCGAAGGTGTCCCACAGGGTGTTGATCTGCGTCCCGAACTTCTTGCTGAAATTCTCTGCAAGAGAAAACGCATTTCATGTGGTTGTTAACGTTTTTTTACGACGGGGGTTAACTCATCTACTCTAGACTGCTGAAGCCAGCGTCGATGGCGCGTTGAATGCACCGGTTCTCGTAGGATCACCGAAGTTAAGCAACGTCCAGCGAGGTGAAGACTTCGTGATGGTGGCACTCCCGCCCAACCCAGGCTGGGTGAAGTCAATGTGGGTAGCAGGTTTGTAAGTTTCCTGCGAATGAAGGGCAAATACCGAGATATAGGCTAGAATAGCCGTCTTCAGTTTAAAGAACGTGAAAGACTTGGTGCTCAATCAATAAATAGATACTACTACTGGACTGCTCAAATGAATAGGATTACTAACTGCTTATTATTTACCATCTTCTTAATCTTAATGAAGTCAAAATAATGAAATCATTCGGGGTAGGTTATACCCGTGACCTTACACTCTGCGCTGTCTTTTTCTTTATATAAGGTGTTCTCCACACCTTGGCCGAGATTTTTGATATACATTGTATATTACAGTAAAATATGGGAATAATTTCTTATGCATCTATAACCCATATTAACGGAACACACAACACTTTGCATTCTCTTCTAAAAACATTAAAAGAGAATGCCGTAGGCATTAGTACAGCCCTTAATCAAGTTTTGTTATTAATTTCAACTTTGTTTTTGTAAATGTACATAATATACGAGTACTATATTGTAAATAAAACTTGATTAAATTTGTTTGATAATAACACTTAACCATTCACTTTCTTTTTTTTTCTAATTAGGCGCTTTAACTCTGTGTTGCAACAGGTCGTTCGCGCCGTCATTCACTTTCACTTACGCAGTTGAGGCCAAATATCGGTCAAACTGGAGTTCCACAGAGACATGTCGAATTCGTTCTCCGTCGGGAAGATGATGGAGTCGTGTAGCGAGGGTTTGGGCGGTGGTTCGGCCGGGATGAGAGGCAGGTAGGAGCAGCAATGGTAGGCGTAGGAGAGGGCGAGGGTCTGGATGCGAGGGAACTTGTCTGGCTCGGGGAAGTCCCTCAGGTGAGGGTTGTTGAAGGTCTTCAGATGGAGCAGGCGGTCCAGCCCCCGTGTAGGCAGGGTGGGGAAGATGTTGTTGCCCAGGTTCCTGAGGGACAGAATAATAATAATATAGCCTTATTTATACTGCCAGCCTCCGTGGTGTAACGGTTGTGACTACTACCCGTAGTTCTGAGTTCGATCCTGAGTTCGATTCCCGGTTGGAGCAGACTTTTCGCACAGAAAATTCTGTTCCCTCTGAACATGTGAGGCTGGAAATTCCGGCCCTACCCAGGCTGGGTGAGGTTAATGTGGGTAGCTGGTACGATTCCCAGCGAATGGAGGGTAAAACCCCCGTCCTGTCTACCTCAAGTCAGGACGTTAAAACCAAATAGAATCAATGGACATGAAAGGAGCCTAGGCATTGGATCTGGGCGTCCATATAATCCTCTCACCACCGTGATTTAGGTATCAATACCTATCTCACGGACACGGAATTATTATTATTATTATACTGACCCATTAGAACTATGAAGTCCCATTTTTCCAGCAGTAAGCACAAGACTTATTATTACGTGGTAAAAATCCCAAAATGGGGAATCTATGGATTCAATGAGTGCCGCCTTTACCACTGGGCTACCAGGACAGACTGAATAATAATACAGTCAAACCTGAACATAAGAGAACTCAAGGATTTTTTTTTTTTTCTCTTATATCCAGAAGTTAAGGAGTGTTTCTAAATCATGACTTCTTCTTTTTCCTTTCAATTTCTCGCGAAAGCATGGTAAGTAGGTACTTTCTGTTACTGGTGGTCGAGTGGTTATCGCGCTAGTCTGGTAATTCAGGTACCGTAGGGACCCGTTGATTCAAATCCCACCCATTGCATGAATTTTTACTCATTAATTTGAGTTTTTGACCACATAATAATCAGACTCTGAGGGTTAGCCGGTTAGGTGGTAGAAAATTCTTTGAGCACTAACCTCGTCTGTTGCCTTCTACTAAGAAGTGCTATTATTATTACCTTTTGATCAAAGTCTTTGAATTTTGAAAATCAGAGATATAGGTTCATTCGAGATAGGTTTTTACGAAACATTCGATGAAAAATTAAAAAAGTTGCTACGTACGTACAGACTCGCATTCCTCACAGAGCTTTTTTTCTTAGAAAAAGCAAACATTACACTGCTTTATAAGTATTATATTCAAATAAACAAGAAACTTTTGGCATAATGGGCGGACATTGCAAATAAAGCGCTACTTATACTAGGGGCTGGATTATGAAACAGGATGAAATTAAGATAAGCAGGCTGTACCTCAACTCGGCCTGGAGTGTGCTGTGATTGGGTGACACTCAAACTTGAGGGCGTGTCTGGCTTATCCTAACTTTAATCCTGTTTCATGATCTGGCCCGTGTAAAAGACACACTCCTACATACTTACAGATCTTCCAGTGTGGCCACACTTTGAAATACATCTGGATGTAGCGAAGTGATAATGTTGGATTCTAGGTCCCTGAAATACAATGAAAATATTTTTAGATGATAATTTTTTCTTCTCGTTATCTCAAAGTTTTTCGAGCACCTCGGCCGAGGTGTGAAGAACGCCCTACACAAAGAAAGAGACAGCGCGGCAGAGTGTAAGGTAACGGAAAACAAAGTTCCCTTGCATTTCATGTATACATTTTATCTACCTATAGAATAAAGTATATACTTGGTGAACTATCATTAATTTGCAACATCAAAATAAAATATTTTCTTTTAGTATTAATATCTAAAATTAGATATTGGAAGCATTTAAGAAGCATTTTAGACTATCTAAGCCCTACTCAACTTGGGGTGAATGTTAAGCAAGGGTGTGAATCATCAGTACATGCCATCAGAACATATGTTAATAATCCAGATAATAGAAATAAAGTTCTTCTAAAAATTGACTTTGCAAATGCTTTTAATACCATCCACCGTCAAGCTATGCTCCAAGAAGTAAAAGAGAAAATACCGCTGACATATCCTTTCATTGATCAATGCTATAGAAATCCATCATTACTTTTTTTCGGAAATGATGTTATAGATTCAGAAAGAGGCTGTCAACAAGGGGACCCATGTGGACCGATGCTCTTTAGTCTTACTGTCCAACCTATTGTACAAAAAATATCCACTGAGTTGAATTCCTGGTACTTAGATGACGCAACATTAGCAGATTCACCTGATATCGTCCTCGACAACTTTTCAAAGATAATTCGACTTGCAAGAAATGTTGGACTGGAAGTAAATCCTTCTAAATGTGAGATTCATTTCTGCTCACATGTTACTGATTCGAATTTAATAGAAAAGTTCAATGAATTATCACCAGGAATACGCGTTATTGAGAAAAGTGAGTTGAATTTACTAGGAGCACCTATATATGATGAAGGTTTTATTCAGCATGCTACCCCAAAACTTGACCAACTAAAACTAATGTTTGAACGGCTTGAAAATCTGAATGCTCATGTTGGTTATACCTTACTCAAAAACTGTTTACTAGTTCCTAAACTAACCTATTTGTTAAGAACCAGCCCTTGTTGGAAATTTGAAGATTTTTTGAATTCAGTCGACGAACTAATCCATCAAGCCCTTCAATCTATTCTCAATGTTCCATTTGATGAATCACAATGGAGGCTGGCAACTCTCCCCATAAGAAACGGAGGCATTGGGATTCGTAAAATTAGCGAAATTGCTCTACCAGCTTTCCTCAGCTCGATACATGGAGTTCAGAACTTGGTCTCTCAAATTCTCAAAATGGACAATGAAGTTTCTGTTTTCTTAAAATCAGCTGCTATTGAAAAGTGGAACAATCAATGTGAAATGTTACCTGATGTTCATAATCTTTCAAATCAAAATATATGGGATGGTATCTACCTTAAATATGTGATTGAAAACTTTAATTTTTCCACACCCATTGAAAAGGCTCGCTTCCTTGCACTTCAAAATAAAGAATCTGGATGTTGGTTACATGCCTATCCTTCGGTTAATATTGGAACGTACATGGAAAACTTGACCTTTCGTACTTGTATTGGCCTTCGTCTGGGATGTAATTTACTGGAAAAACACATGTGTGACTGTGGTGTGTTAATAACAGAAGATGGTTTACATAGTTTGAGTTGTCATAAAGGGAAGGGTAGATATCCTCGGCACGCAGAATTGAACAATATTGTTCACCGAGCATTGTGTTCAATACGAGTTCCATCAACACTAGAACCTGTTGGATTATCGAGGGATGATGGCAAACGCCCTGATGGGATGACAATGGTACCATGGACAAAAGGTCAATCCTTAGTTTGGGACGTCACCTGCGTGAATACATTGGCAGATACTTACCTCTCCACAACAAGTAAAATCGCCGGATCTGCTGCAGAGGAAGCTGCCCGAAAGAAAAGGAAAAAATATGAATCTATAACGAGGCAAAACTACTTATTTTTGCCCCTGGCCGTAGAAACTTTAGGCCCCTGGAGTTTGGAAACCTCTAACTTCATCAAGACAGTTGGACAAAGGCTTGCGAATATTTCCGGGGATAAAAAAGCAGCTGAACATCTTCGACAGAGAATGTCCCTCGCAATTCAGAGGGGCAACGCTGCAAGTATTTTGTCCACACTGAAAAACTTACACGATGAACTAGAAGAAATTTTTGATTTGTAATTTTTTTTTTTAATTTGAAAGATGTGTCCTGGAAATGTAAAAGTTTAGGATATATCGAGTTGAGCACCGAAAATTAAAGACAAACCTTAAATCGAATCTGTAAGGTGTAAAAAAAAAAAAAAAAAAAAAAAAAAAAAAAAAAAAAAAAAAAGTAGGTATAGATCTCTTTCAATTTTTTCTTCTTTTTTTTCAAACACATCTATCACTAGTGATACAATTCTTAGAACCCATTAAATTTAATTGGAATAAACATAATTAAAAGCAACAATCGCCGCTTATCTGACCCAAAAATATTTAATTCCAACCCATAAAGTTACCCGGGTGTAATAAAGTAACTTTTGGGCGCAAACTATCAGATGGAAACATCAACATGAAAACTTTTTATAAGTTTAATAATTAAACTTTTCGGACTTTCGAGTAGAGAATACTTGAGAAAATATAGAAGAATAGGAGCTTTTGAAACCCTTGGTAAGTTTTATCATTTCATCTGGTTGGTTTCCGACTTCTCAGTGCATTTTCGTCGTGTCTTTCTTGAAAGCTTGCATAAAAAGGGGGTCATGGGTCTTATGAGAAAGAGAGACACCCAGAGAAATTATTTTTTTTCGTGGTTTTGTGAAAATTGTGACTCCATGATATTTTTGATTACTAACAAAGAAATTTATATTGTCTTTTTTGATAAATACTCGTAAAGTTCTTAAGGTATATTCACCTACAAAAACGGTATAATGTAAATGAAAATGTTTGTTGGATACTTACATTTGGATACTAATTTCATGTTCACACGGTAGGTATACGAGTATATTATATAACTGTGGATATTTTACTTGATGGATTACTTTTCACCATATCCAACAAAATTTGAATTATAGATTCACACGGTAGATATATTTTATAACTGTGAATATTTTTCTTGATGGATTGACGACACCATGAGTTGCTCATACCGTATTTCAGAAATTGAATCTGCATTTTTTTAAACGTCGCTTTAAACTGCATGGTCATATCAAGACCAACGTATGTTTATACGAGTAAGTACGTCAAACCTGGATATAACGGACTCGGATATAATAGAAAACTCCTTATAATGGACAAAATCTCAAATCCCTGCGTCACCAGGTTTATGTGTAATAGAGAACTGACTACATTAGAAACCTCTTTATAATAGAGAAAATCTGAAGTCCCTGCGTCATCTGTATATGTGTAATAGAAAACTGGCTATAGAAACCTCTTTACAATAGAATTTTTGCTCTGTTCCCTTGGGTTCTATTATATCTAGGTTCGACTGTATAGCTAATTATTTTGTTTCCTACTTACAAACTAATTTGTTACTTTTTGCTCTGTTCCCCTGGGTTCTATTATAGACAGGTTCGACTGTATAGCTAATTAGTTTGTTTCCTACTTACAAACTAATTTGTTACTTTTTGCTCTGTTCCTTTGGGTTCTATTATTTATAGACAAGTTCGAATGTATAGCTAATATTATTTTGTTTCCTACTTACAAACTAATTTGTTACTTTTTGCTCTGTTCCCCTGGGTTCTATTATATCCAGAATCGACTGTGAAGCTAATTTTATTATTTTGTTTCCTACTTACAAACTAATTTGTTACTTTTTGCTCTGTTCCCCTGGGTTCTATTATATCCAGGTTCGACTGTACAGCTAATTAGTTTGTTTCCTACTTACAAACTAGTTTGTTACTTACAAGACCTGGAGTTTGTTGAGCCCGTAGAAGGCGTCCTTTGGTATGTGGGAGATGAGGTTGTGAGAGAGCAGCAGATCGTGCACCTTGCCTAGTCCGGAGAAGGGATTCCCGTCCAGGGACACGATGTTGTTCATGGCAAGGTCCCTGGAAGAAGAAGAGTAATATTTATTTTTTAGACAAATATTCATGCCGCCCACCATATGGTGGGTTGCCAAAAATCACAGCATAACAATCAGTTTAAAAAACATTTTTTTCCCCCTTATTTTGTTTACTTGTAAATGTGTTGTTTCAAAATATACATATATAGAATCTTTTGAAATTGTTTCAGAAATTGTTAATTTCTTCAGTGAATAATTCAATTGTAAATACCAGATAAAAAGGAACAAAACATAAAATTTAATAAGCCTGCAATTTTAGTAGAAAATGAACTATAAGTTCAATGAAATATGAATTCTGTGAGTTTTATTTTAGTGTGTAAGTTATTCTTTTCGAGTAAACTTGTCAACCATTGTGAAATGATTATTGAGAATATACGATTATTTACATATTCCATTCTAATAGAGTTGTTGTTGTTGTTGTTTTTTTGTTTTTTTTTTTGACAAATTAGCTCCTCTTTTGCTTATATAGTTTTTTAACTATCCTTATTTATTTTTAAACCAACGTTGACTACACAGACACAATAACAGTAGCCCGTTCCAGAAACAATCTCCACTCTCACAATCCCCGAAACCCCCTTTCAATTCTACTGGAAATTAAATCAATATTGTTTTTGTTGATGTTGTTTAATATTTATTTAAACACAATAATTAATAATCAGAGTGCAATGTGTGACAGTTGAAACGGAGATTATAGGAGGAGGAATTTAATTTGATTTATTATTATTTTTGTAACAATTTTAACTTTACAAATAGAACATCTCCTAAGTAAGCTACTGTACAATAACTTATGAGAGTGCCTTATTAATATTATATCATTATTATTATCGTATGCTTTATTAGGTAAGACAATAATATAATTATACAGTAAAATACAATGAAATTATAAATAAAAAATAAATAGATAGAAAAAAAAACAAGAACAAAAAAGAGAATGAAGCTAATGTCCTACCTAAAGGCGGGGTTATTGCCTGTGGCAATCTCTTCCACCCAACCCTTCTGGAACGAGGGCCAGGACAAGGTTGCTTACCGCCAACAGTTACTGCTTTCCGACAGCACAATTGTGAGTCCGGACCCCTAACTGAAATGAATACGCCGCACGGGAGGTCCCTGCTAAGTCCCTGAGGAAAATACCCACGCTCCCATTTTCCGAAACTATTCAAGTATAATTATTATTTATTATGACTTGCCGGCGCTAATTAGTAGGACATGAAATTATAATATACGAGCTATGCTCTATAATAATAATACTCTTTAGCTTTAGTGGAAGGTAAACACCAGGCGAGGTTAATGCTCAGAGCATTTTCTACCACCTAACTGACCTAACCCTCAGAGTCGTATTATTATGTGGTCACAAACTCAAGTTAGTGAGGAAAAATTCATGCACTGGGTGGGATTCGAACCAACGGATTCTTACGCTACCTGGATTACCAGACTAGCGCGTTAACCACTTGACTACCAGTGCACGGATTATATACTCTAAACTTATAATATCTTTTTCCAGCTACAGAGACAGACAGTATAAAATGTTAAATAAATGTAACGAAGGTATGGAAAAAGATATTATAAGTTTAGAGTATACTAGCGGGCTGTCGCCCGCTTTGTGGGCCGAGGCATGGCCATGAAAGCAAAAAATTCTTTTTCGCCAATGGCAGGTGTTGTAGTGGGAATTCAGAAAAATCCCGTCTTATTGCACATCTAGACTATAAGACAAAGCTACCTATCAAATTTCAGCTCGCTAGGTATTACGGTTTGGGCTGTAGAGCGATGATCAGTCAGTCAGTGACTTTGACATTTATATATTAAGAAGATAAACCGTGCACTGGTAGTCAAGTGGTTAACATACTAGTCTAGTAATCCAGGTAGAGTAGGGATCCGTTCGTTCGAATTCCACCCAGTGAATAAATTTTTCCTCATTAATTTGAGTTTGTGACCAAAAATAAGACTCTGAGGGTTAGGTGGTAGAAAATGCTTTGAGCATTAACCTCGCCTAGTGTTTACCTTCCACTAAAGGGGGCATTGGTTAATTGATACAGAAAATTTTACTTACAGAACTCGGAGATCTGAGCAGTTATTCACGTCAGGAACTGTTGTCAACTTATTGGATTTGAGATCTCTGAAAACGATAGGAAATATTTGAGAGTTAAGATCACAATTCTACATCATATTGATTTTTTTTATTTATTTTAAAGGTGTTTTTTTATCTTATCAGTATAGTTCAATACTTCCTTCATAATATATGTATTTATTGAAAGGTGTTTTATTTTGGAGTAAGTGATCAATTTCCACCACTCACAGAGCTCCAAAGTGACCGCGTAACCTTATCTCTATATGAGCCGGGACCTAGTAGGCGCATCGCGTCCCGGCTATAAGATCAGTAGCGTAGGGAACCGTTGGTTTGAATCCCACCCAGTGCATGAAATTTTCCTCACTCATTGGAGTTTTTGACCATATAGTAATAAGACTCTGTGGGTTAGATGGTAGAAAATCCTTTGAACATAAGAGTCTTTTTATTATTCTTATTATTATAATTCTGTCCATAAATACGTTTATAACTACAGTAGTATTTAACTTAGCTCAGAGATAGTTCAGATTCAGTGGATGTGCCATAAGTACCATTATGTAACCACTAAGTACCACAAAGTACGTTCAGTGGAGGTGCCAATTTTTTTCAGCCATTGTTTCATACTCACAGACTTTTCAAGTGGGGACAAGTGGTGCACAAACTGGGGGGCACGGAGTGAATGCTGGCCCTGTCCAGGCGAAGGACCTCCAGAGCTGTGGTGCCGTTCAGGCTGGGAAACTCCCTCAGGTCCCGCGCCTCTGATAGGATCCTGCAAGGATAATATATATTATTATTATTGTAAGGATATTCACTTTATTAGGTATATACAGATACTACAGGTCTAGCTGACAATGTATTACTGTTGATTGATGAAAATTTCTAGTTGCGACATAGTGACGATACGCGATGATGAGGAAGAGGTGGTGGAGGTGCAGGGGAGACAAGACATAGGTATACTTAATAATAAGGTATACTTATTGTTATTATTATAGTATGCTTTATTAGGTAAGACAAAAATATATACAGTAAAAAACAATGCAATTATAAATAAAAAAATAAATAGTCCTGCCTAACGCTCGGGGTTATTTCCTGTGGCAATCTCTTCCACCCAACCCTTTGGGTGATAGGATCCTCCAAGGCTATATTATTATTAAAGTATGCTTTATTAGGTAAGACAAAAATATATACCTACAGTAAAATACAATGCAACTATAAAGCAAAAATAAATAGATTGAACAAAGAAACAAGAACAAAGAAAAAGAATGAGGAGAGATTGCCAGTGGCAATCTCTTCCACCCAACCCTTTGAGTGATAGAATCCTGCAAGGATATGAAGTTGACAAGAAAAAATAATAGATAAAAAAAGACACTTGCACTTCGGTATAACATAAAAGTAATAATATTGCCTGGTCTGTCCCGGTAGCTCAGTGGTCAAGGCGTCTGACTGGTAATCCAGCAGAGGTCGCGGGTTCATAACACAGCCAGGGCATGACAAGTTATCCTCCTATTTGGTATTTAGAGCACATAATAATACGTCTTACTGCTGGAATAATGGTACTTATTTGTACTAATCGGGTGGTATAAATAAGAGGGAGGAAAGGGAGTTGAGGTTTGAGAGGGAGAAGAGGGAGGATATGAAGAGAGGGTAGAGAGGGAGAGAGTAAGAGGACAGGGATGAGAGGAGGAGAGAGAGGAGAGGGAGGAGGAGAGGGAAGAAGGGAGGAGAGGAGGAGAGGGAGGAGAGGGAGGAGAGAGAAGAGAGGGAGGAGAAGGGAGGAGAGGAAGTAGAGGTTAGAGAGGAAGAAGAGGGAAGATAGGAAGAGAGGGTGTACAGAGGAGGAGAGGTAAGAGGACAGGGATGAGAGGGAGGAGAGAGAGGAGAGGGAAGACAGGGAGGAGAGGGAAGAGAGGGAGAGGAGATGGAAGAGAGGGAAGAGATGGTGGAGAGGGAGGAGAGAGATTAGAGGGAGGAGAGGGCGTATAGGAAGGAGAAGCAGTAGAAGGAAGAGAGGAAGGGAAGGGAGAACAGAGAGGATATGAAAGAGAGGGAAGAAAGGATGGAGAGGGAGTTAAAGAGTAGAGAAAGGGAGCCAGAGTTTCCGAGTTCATTTACAATACACGAGAACGTGCTTGACATGTTTATCCGAGGTGAAATGTTCCAATTTCAGGAGATAGAGACGAGCGACCAATTTACAAAAATAGAAAAAGAATAAGGGAAGAAAATACAGAACAGGAGGAGGAGAAGAAGAAGAGCAAGAGAGGAGAAGAAGAGGAAAAGAGGGAGAAAGAGGAGGACCGAAGGAGTGGAGAGGAGAGGAGAGGGATGAATGGTAAAAAAGAATATTTCAGAATATTTTCCATTCATCCCCCGCGACACGTTTCTTTCAAAAGAGAATTTCTTTCTCTTTTTGAAATATTAAAGAAAACACATTCTAGAGATCGGAAAACAGTACTAAATTATAGTTTGATTTTTTTAAATATTTATTTGACAAAAGACTTTTGAAAATAGTTTGAAGAAAGAGAACACTTGGCTTGTACTTCCGAGAAATTTCTAATATTAGAAATCGAAAATCCTGTGTTTTTGTTTTACTTAATTATTTTTTTCAGATGGTCATACCGTCAGATGGTCATCGTCAGTAAACACAAGTAAAGTGTTCACCACAAGCTAGCGAGTTTCACTATTGTATATTAACCTATGAACAATGTTCTCCAATTTACTAGACCCAGATTGAACCTATTGCTGACATTTGGACTTACAGCTTTCGCATTCTATGAACAATGTTCTCCAGTGTACCCAGGTTAAACGTATTGCTGACATTTGAACTTACAGCTTTCGGAGTTTGGGCAGAAAGGCAAAGGCGTTCGGGTGAACTCCGACCAGTGGGTTGCCTTTGAGCTCTAGCAGTCCGAGGCCCTTGCAGTGTTGCAGGATGCCGTCCGGGATGTACTTGATCTTGTTGCCAGAGACAGATCTGGAGAAGAAAATTCATGCGGTAAGAAAGAAGTGAAAAGTTATCATATAGACTAAGAAACAGACTGATGAATACTTTGAAATACCTAATTGCTCACCTATGTATAGAAATTCGACCCTCTTATCAACACTACAAACTTACAATCAATATGCGCAACACCTAGATCTTGATATGAGTATTGATAAATACAAAGAAAGTTGTAAGGAAATACTAAATCTAAATTAGAACAATATAGGAAACAATAAAATATTCACCTAAATGCAGTATCACAAACTGCGTGTGAATATTCACAAAAAAAATATTTGTGTTAATCATTTTCGTGATATCACAACTACTTAAACTCGCTTTACTAAATCTACGCTGAAACTGGGACTCGAACCACCGAGCTTCAGGTTACAAGTCCGCCGCGCCACCTTATCGATCGAGCTACTGAGCTGGGTGGTAAGAAAAGACTGTATGACAAGTTGGAATTTTCAAAAACTGACATTCGATACTGGCTCTCGAAATTTCTGCTTTCTAATAGTTAAAATCTTAATATAATTATAAATGTCAAAGTCACTGACTGACTGACCACTGACTGATCATCGCTCTACAGCCCAAACCGTAAGTCCTAGGATGCTGAAATTTGGTAGGTAGCTTTGTCTTACTAGTCTAGATGTGCAATAAGACGGGATTTTTCGAAATTCCCACTACAACACGTGCCATTGGCGAAAAAAGATTTTTTGCTTTCACGGCGATGCCTCGGCCCGCAAAGCGAGCGACAGCCCCCTAGTAATATTATAACGGAGAAAAAACAATTAAATTTATTGTACTAACTGCTCTATAACGTGTTACCACGATTGACACAGTATATGGTACCAGCTACCCACATTGAGCTCACCCAGCCTGGGTAGGGCTGGAAATGGCAACCTCACGTGTTCGGAGGGAACAGAATTTTGTGTGGGAAAATTCTGTCCCAACCGGGGATCGAACTCGGTATCTCTGGACTACAGGCAGTAGTCATAACCGTTATGCCATAGGGGCTTATTATTACAGTATAATATAATAATTAAATATAGGTTTTTTCTGGTTCTATATTTTACTTACAACTCTTGCAGGTTCACAAGTTTGGTTAGGGCTTTGGGTATATCATCCAGATGGTTGTCATCCAGCTCTCTGCAATGATGGAAAGAAAAATTGGTCAATTTTGTGATCTTTTAGAGAAGGGGTCAAACATTAAAGTTGATGAGTTTATTATTTGAAAAAAAATGAACCTGCAACCTACAAGTATCTTTGTGAGCCATATTTTTTTGTGCAATTATTTACATAACTCTATTTTCATTCTTGAATTTTTCGAAAGAGCCTCATAAAGTATTAAGTTGAAGCTTTCAGTATGAGAATTTCTTTTTAAAGATGAGTGTTTCACAGCCGTTTTCATTTCGTAGCCATGAAACAGGAGCTACGGTAGACGCATGAGGTCTGTGTTGTAGGGTGGTGCGGAAGAGAATGCCGTTGGCATTAGCACCGCCTTTGTTCAAGTTTTGTTTTATTAATATCAATTTCCATGTATGTATATATTCTATGTAAATAAAACTTGATCCAATACGTTTAATAGTAATAATAGTCTGCCCATCCCGTAGTATGCCTCCTTCTTGAACAATCTACTGAGGTCGGTGACCATGAGAATAATTCAGCGTAGCTCGTGTCACTACTACAAAAACATTTCAAACAAATTGACTAGCATTTCACAAACTGTCACATAGTGACCCAAGTTTGCAGGTCGATGTGCGGTGACAGCTCTGGGCCACACAAATAAGTCCCCTAAGTCCCATGCACATTCATTTATAAGTTCCACATTTATTTATAACACCAGACAGAATAAATCTCATTCTTCTCGTGGCAAAAAAGTGTCAAATAATTTCTATTTCCACGTCTCCACTCTGAAGTAATGACAGAATAATGGTTCCAATTAAGTCAAGAGTTCTTTCCCCGCACTCCCAAAAGTCTTCCCTGTTTCTCTACCTACCCCCGACGGTCTTTTTCTCGCTATATTTCTAGGGTAGAAGTGTCAACTGCTAATGGGGTTGCATCATTGTATATGAACCACTGTCAGTGTTTGTGGTGTATTGAGTGAATTGAATGACCTGAGAACACTATAAGGGTGCAATAGGGATAACAATT